>JADLZN010005368.1:730000-773341 GCA_018155175.1 Sinocyclocheilus anophthalmus
TATGTGCTTGATTATTGGGCAAGTCGAGTTTCTATGATTTTCTGGTCTTTAGGTATGGCTCAGGTTTAGTTTTATTGTAAATATCATAAGTTCATAAGTCCAAAATGTAATAGCACACCTCTCCCCAACAGGCAATGTGATTGTAGCTATCATTCATGTTTGTAGCACAAATGTTTGGGCAAAGTGCTGATATTTAATACTTCAGTTTAGGGGTTTAGAAAATGTGCCTTACCAAACACCACTAATTAGTGAGCATCTCAGACTTTGTATTTTTCCAGATTTTAAATTCAACTTTAAATATGAATGAATGAATTTAAAATATACCTGCTATAACTACATTATCCTCCCTCCTTTTATTTATTTGGACATTTTATTCATATTATAGTAAAGAGAGAAGAGGATAAGAGGGAGGAATGAGAATGGGAAATTTGTCATTTAAAAAAAAAACTTGCTAAAATTAATTCCTTTCTCTTTCATGAAATTTTAATTTATTATTAATCTGGAGGTAGTTGAAAAGCACTGTATTCTTCCACTACATTGACTTTATATTGAGGAGGACTACAGGAGAGCAAACACGTCAGACAAACTGATTGTCATTAAAGTATGTGGCACATTCTGGAAGTCATTTATTTTTCCTTCCCATTGTTAAAATGATTCATCTCTAGCTGAAAGAATGTTGCAACACAAGAAAGTTCCTTTTTAGAATGCTGTTGATTTCCCACATATATTGAGGACTGTTCCCTCAAGGTCAAACAGGAAAAATAGTGCCCCTCAAGAGGCTCCAAATGCTTGATTAAATTACATATTATATATAAAGGCAAGCAAAGCGTTTTCAGTTTCTATATATTGTTAGCATCCACGTACATCTCAACAGATCTATTAGTGTTCAGAGTAAAGTGCTAGAAAGTAATAGTGAAAATGTACATCTGAAGTAATTTATTATTGTTCAGTACATTTTGCTCCTTTATATATGTGACCCTGGAGCACAAAAGCAGTCTTAAGTCGCTGGGGTATAATTGTAGCAATAGTCAAAAATACATTGTATGGGTCAAAATTATAGATTTTTTTTTAATGCCCAAAATCATTATGATATTAAGTAAAGATCATGTTCCATGAAGATATTTTGTAAATGTCCTACTGTAAATATATCAAAACTTAATTTTTGATTAGTAATATGCATTGCTAAGAACTTCATTTCAACAACTTTAAAGGTGATTTTCTCAATATTTTGATTTTTTTGCACCCTCAGATTCCAGATTTTCAAATAGTTGTATCTTGACCAAATATTTATTCAGCTTTCAGATGATGTATAAATCTCAATTTTGAAAAATTGACACTTAAGACTAGTTCTGTGGTCCAGGGTCACATTTGTCCTAATCCAATTATTTTAAAGTAGCTTTTTATTTTTAGGTGGAAGTCTAGGACAAGTGTTCTTTAAAGTAAAATGCATTACTGCATTACTTCTAAACGTTGTCTTAATATTTCTGGGAGATATTTGTCTCGCCAATCTCGACCGCCCCCATTGAAAAGAACCCCGTCACACCTGGCCATATTCACCCAGACATCACATGTCTTGCCTTCACTGAACCTCATCTGGGCTGCCATAGAGACACGGGACATCCTCACAAAAGAGACACTGACACAGGCCAGTGAGGCATAGGGCCGTAACAAAGAGACAAGGGGGATGGGGAACGTTCATTTAGCTTGACATACACAGTCAAAATGCAATATCAAAAAGCTACACAGAGCAACAACAAAAACCCTCATGTGATTGCCAAAACCCTGCACTGCATCAAATTCAGTCAGCTGCAAATGATATGAACTTCTAGGAGGATGTTTGCATATTAGGTTTCAATAATGTTTTTACCTACTTTTGCTTCTTGATGCCAAGGCATGAGCGTGGAGGAACATATTCATTTGATTTCACCCATTTGACACTTTTATTCCATTTGCATCAAGTGGCCCTCAATGGGCATCTCACCTCCCGCTCTAATTAAAATGATGTTATGAATAGACTCCTTTCACTCCACCCAGCTAATAGATAAACGTGTAAAGACTCCATCTCCAATAGACCCTCTGTAGAATGGAGATCATACTGGGCAAAAGCAGGAGAAGAACCAGCTGGATGCTCAATGTTTGCATATAGCGCATTAGGGTTCGCGCTGACACGCTAACGACTGCATTTGCAATTATTTTTGCTTTAAAAAGAGGGATAAAATGGGGTGCACAAAGGAGGTTAAACTGTTTTGGTCGACCTGATAACCATAAAGACACTGGGGAAACATTGTAAATGGAAAGTCAGAATGATAAAAGCAAACATACAAAACAATTAGCATTTTGACCAATTTTTTTGGATAGATTAGTAGCTAAAATTAGGAATGTTTAAGTCTTAGTTGAACAACTAGGCTACATCTATTTTGTTTTATGACAAATATATAAGGATGGGTAGATTTTATATATATATATATATAAGGCCAAGGTTTCTACCAAAACTGTTCGAATTAAGTATTTTTTTAAAGGTGATTTTGGACAGTTTACACTGATATTAATACAGTAGTTCTGTGATTCTCAATACCTCCACCTCCAAAAGATTTAACATTAACATAGAGTGCATCCAAGGTCTTGCACAATTGGGACGGAAATAAGAACTTCAAGATTAATATCTTACAGAGTGTTGATCAATCTAATTCTCTTGAAGCATATTCCTCTAGACTCTTAAATTCAACAGGTGGCTGACATTTTGTACCTGACTACGTAACATGTGAGTATGACTTGTCTAAAATTACCCTCAGACATTTATCCAAATGTTTCATCGAGCAAAGTCTTGGTCTTCTGGCTTGCAAACAAATTGTTACAAAATTCCTACAATTTCTCTCCCACACTCCATTAATTAGAATAATGGCAATATAAGTTTCAAATGAAATCTTTAATTTTTAAAAAATTGGTTTAAACAGAGAAATTAATCTCTTATAAACACGTTTGACAATCTTGGAATCTTATTGACTTATGAAACTTGCAGGTCTATTCAACAGTGCCCTGTACGTTTAGGGAATTTAATTCAGTTATTTTTATTACTTCAGACGATTCAGCTGTCAAAAATTGTCAAAAATGTGCTAGAATTTCTCTATCTGTGACAAACCCCAAAGGAAATTTTAGACGGGGTGACTAACTGAGGAAAAAAAATGCATTAACAAAACATTATTGTAATATTTGCCAAAGACAAATAAAATATCTTCTTTTTTTGAGGAGGAAATTTTGGAAGTCTTAATGCAGAATATTGGACTGGAGATGGGGCTTGGTTAATCCACTTTAAATATTGTATTCATAATTAAAATGAAAAAAGTACAATTCTTGTACACAAAAGTACAAGTATTTTTTGACTGTAAAGTCGTGAAAACAGGTTCTGGGTGGAACTGGCAGAATTTATGATTCATTTAATGAATATTAATTATTGTTACGTTCAAGGATGTTATTTTGTATTATGAAAACAAAAGCGTATAAAGAATCTAGAATTTTTATTAACCTGTTATTGTAATGGCCAAAAATTTAGATACATAGGCCAAAAATATATTAATCATTATTCAACAATTAGATTCATTTCACACATACTTCTTCAATATTGAAAATACTATTACATAATCTTCAATCTTCCCCCTGGTACTTTGTAATGTCTTTATATGTAAAACTTTACTGTTCACTATGCTTTGTTTGTTTTTATATGTTTATAATTTGTATTGTAATTATTTGTATGTTCATGTTCTTGTTCTCTGCAATAAAATAAATGCTGAATGAAAGTTTCTTTATATAAAGGTGTCTGCTGAAAGAGAAGTAGCAATTAAAAAGGACACAAACAAATCAACTCTCAAGACTGATTGGGGGGTAAATTATTCTCTCAGTTCTGCGTTGGCATTGACACGACAGAGAATTGCACATGGACATTTACTGTACATCTACTGCGCGTGACATAAACGGATTGACGTCAGCCTTTGAAACTGAAGCAAGTGTCATTTGGGAGGATGACGGTCAAGAACCCTATGAACCCAAGAACAGGTAAAAGACATTCAGTGGTGCAAGATCGTTATAATTACCATCTGTCTGTAAGGTAAACATTTTTGTCTAGATGCACTTAAGATATTTATTTCGTTTTTGTCGAGCATCCAAATAAAATTGTATAATCATGTTTAAATTTAGAATTTATTATATGTATTCAATTCTCTGTCTGTCTGTCTGTAGGGAAGCCCATGAGAGATTCCCCCACACATTTACCACCAATGAGAGAAATGCCCACAATGCTCTCCAAATACTGTTACAGCGGCCTGCTGCTCACTCCAGGTTAGGACACATGCAGTTGTGGAATTCTTGGGCTTCTTGTTAGTCAAAACCTTTGAAATGATAGACAGCCTTTGGCTGTGAAGAACTGTGGGGAAAAATGTGAAAGCCCAAAGAAAATACAGGTAATTATTATAATCAGCACTTGGATGTCAGAACAATAAAAACAGATGTTGGGCTGTTGTGTGTTCAGGCAAGATGACGTAACACGATAAATCTGATTGCAAAACCTCATTCTCTGAGTGTTTTGATAAGTATAAATATAAAAATAAAATGTATGGGGTTCACGGGTTTTTCCCAGTAGGATGAGAACGTTTATATATTATCTGAAAAGATGTCTTATTATTTTACACAATTTTGCTTCACAAGTTAATGTTTTACTGCAAAACAAGCAAAAACTGCTGATCAAAAATATATATTTTGGGCATTTCCTTCTAGGTCCACTAAAAAATAATAGCTTTTTGGTGTACATTTATTTGTTTATTAAGCCAGTGCTTTATACAAAGGTATTTACAAATGAGGAAATGTACAATAATAAAATACCAAAAAAAAACATTTCATGTTAGTGCATGTTAGAGGTTCATGATGGGGGAAGTCGTGGCCTAATGGTTAGAGAGTCGGACTCATAACCCAAAGGCTGCTCCGGGTTCGAGGTCGTCGTGACCGGCAGGTATTGTGTGGGGGATGATGTTACAGCGCTCGCCCCCTGCCACCTTCATACCAGACGACTGATGTGCCCTGCGCAAGGCCCGACCCCACCTGCTCCCCGGGATCGCGCAGCATAAATGGCTGCCCACTGCTCCGGGTGTGTGTTCACGGTTTGTGTGTGTTCACTGCTGTGTGTGTGCGCACTTTGGATGGGTAAATGGAGAGCACTAATTCCAAGTATGGGTCTTAGTACTTGGCCCACATGTCACTTGGCACTGTCGGGCACTTTCACTTTCACTTACCAGATTCAAATGGCTTTGATGTATTCAAATACATCATCTTCTAAAACAGTGATTATAATGCATGAAACTGCCAGAGTGCTTCTGAACAGGTTCATGATGCAGAGCCAGACATTAGTCTTCACTAGCCTGCACTACACTGCCCCTATGTGGACATAAAGCTAGCACCTAATACTACTCATGCAGAAGACATCATGATGCTTGTGGCATTAAGAGAGAGTCATGGGCGTCGCTAGGCCATTTTTAGGGGGGCTATAGCCTGCATATAATACAGTATATGCATCTGTGCAGTTCTTTGTCATAAATCCAGTTCACAAAATATCATGGGGGAGCAATAATCAGTTAAGTTCCATCTACTGTAGCCTATAAGTTTCACGTGCGTTTCACATGCCTCATCACTACCACAGCTGTTTCCCTCGCAGCGTCAATGAGCCATATGAACGCATACTTTATAAATGTCTTGTATTGCTATTTCATTTAAAATTAACTTTCAATATATACATATTTCCAATCATGTGGCAAAGAGTTTCATAACCTACTTCTAAAGTATACTAGAATGCAAACATACAATTTTGTTTTGTAGCCTACCAGTAAACAGGGTGTGTGTGTTGTATATCATGAGACTTAATTTTGGTTTATTCAGGTTCTCAAATGTATGCCTATCCATTGCATACAGTGACTACTGCAATATGTTTTAGTCAAAACGACTATTAATGCAAACATTTTTTTATTTTTATATTATTGTCGCGGGTTATGTAGACACCGACTCATTACTGGCTCGAAAGACCCTTAGGTTGATTTATTTGCCCCCGGACACTGATTCACACGTGCCCTGAATACTGGTCTCGGTGCCCGTCGTGCACACGGGTGCTCTGGTGAAGGTGCCGTTGTGGCAGACCCTCTCACCGTGGTGCCTTCAGAGTCTGTGAACAAGGAGAAACAATTGTTAATGTCGCCTGGAGCTCCGGGGTGCCTTCCCCCGGTGTCTCTTTTCCTGGCTTTTAAGGCCAGCGGGAACGCGCTCCAGGTGCGCCACTCATCGCGCCCAGGTGTTGTGCGTCGGTGATCAGTGCGGCAGCGGCGTTTCCAGGGCGACGCTAATCTGGCCTCGGGATACTCGCCACATTCCCCCCCCCTAGGCGTCGCCCTGGTCCTGTGGGGAAACACACAACTCGTTGTGGGGGTATTACGGGGGGGGGGATTTCTGGTTACCTGCCAGACCTGCCCAACTGGACCAGCCCCGGGAGAGACCGTCCGCATTTCTGTGGTCAACCCCGGCACTATGTTGTACCTGGAAGCAGAAGTCCTGGCGTGCGAGGAACCACCGTGTCACCCGGGCGTTTGTGTCCTTCGCCCGGGACATCCACTGTAGGGGCGCATGGTCGGTGACGAGGGTGAACCGGCGGCCCCACATGTAATATTTTAACTCCAGGACTGCCCACTTTATGGCCAGGGCCTCTTTTTCCAGGGTGGCGTACCTGGTCTCCGCGGGGGAGAGTTTCCGGCTGATGTAGACGATGGGGTGTTCCTCTCCATCCCGGAGCTGGGAAAGGACTGCCCCTAAACCGGTGCCGGAGGCGTCCGTATATAGGGTGAAGGGGCAGCCGAAGTCTGGGGCATGCAGGACCGGGGAGGACGTCAGGGCCGTCTTGAGGGCCTGGAAGGTGGCTTCGGTCTCGGGAGTCCAGTCTATCCTCTGCGGCTGCCCCTTCCTGGTAAGGTCTGAAAGTGAGCAGGCTATAGAGGAGAAGTTAGGAGTGAAACTTCGGTAGTAGCACGCCAACCCCAAAAATGCCCGTACCTGCGTCTTGTTGACGGGACGTGGGAACTTTTTTACTGCCTCGACCTTCTTTTCCTGGGGCATGATGAGCCCCCTTCCGATTCTGTACCCCAGGTATTTCGCTTCGGTGAGGCCGAGGTGGCACTTCCCGCTGGAGCTCCATCAACACCCTCCGTAGAAGCTCTAGGTGAGTCTCCCAACCCTCGAAGTGAATGACGACATCATCCAAGTAAGCCACGGCATAGGCTTGGTGGGGCCGGAGCAAGATATCCATCAACCGCTGAAACGTGGCTGGTGCCCCGTATAGGCCGAAGAGTAGCACCCGGTAAGGCCAGTGGCCATTGGGAGTGCTAAAGGCTGTCTTCTCCCGGGACTCAGGGGACAGGGGCACCTGCCAGTAGCCTTTGGTGAGGTCCAAGGTGCTGATGTACCGAGCCTTGCCCAGCCGGTCCAGGAGCTCATCCACCCGCGGCATGGGATAGCCGTCAAAGGTGGAAACTTGATTGACCTTCCTGAAGTCTTTACAGAACCGGAGGGTGTTGTCCGGATTTGGAACCATCACGATGGGGCTGGCCGACGGGCTACGGGAGGGCTCGATGATTACTAGTTGGAGCATCTTCTTGACTTCCTCCTGTATAGCCGGCCGGCGAGCTTCCGGTAGGGCCGCTGCCGGACTACGGCTCCGGGTGGTGTGCGGACCTCGTGCTCTAGGACGGTAGTTCTGCCCGGGGTCTCACTGAACACATCCCGGAACTGACTGACCAGGGCCTCGAGCTCCGTCTTCTGTGTCGCCGACAGCTGCGGTTCCATGTCCACTACTGGGGGCCCGGTATGGGCTAGCGTGGCCAGGTGCTCGGGCCGGGGAACCCACTTTTTGAGCAAGTTGACGTGGTAAATTGGCTCCGTCCGTCGGCGGCCCGGTTGCCACACCCGGTACGTCACCGGTCCCATCCATTCCACTACGGTGTAGGAACCCTGCCAGGTCGCCAGAAACTTGCACACAGCTGTCGGGACAAGTACCACCACTCGATCGCCCGGCTGTAACTCCCGGGCCTGGGCGGAAGGTTTTTGGCCGGTCGTACCACAGACCGCCCTTGCTGGGCCGCTCTTGGGGATGCGTTCACCAGATGTTCCTTCACCAGCGGCATGACCCGGTCTATCCTTTCCCGCATCTCCCGCACGTGCTCGACGAGGCTACGAAGGGGGGCGGGTTGGTTCTCCCAGGCTTCCCGAGCCACGTCTAGAAGGCCCCTGGGCTGTCTCCCAAACAGCAGTTCGAAGGGTGTGAAGCCTGTGGAGGCCTGTGGTACTTCCTGGACTCCAAAGAGCACGTACGGTATCATGAGGTCCCAGTCACGCCCATCTTCTGCCACCACCCGCTTCAGCATCCGTTTTAGCATCTGGTTGAACCGCTCCACCAGACCATCCGTTTGCGGGTGGTAGACTGACGTCCTCAGTTGCTGGATCTTGAGGAGGTGACAGAGGTCCGCCATTACCCGGGACATGAAGGGGGTACCCTGTTCAGTCAGGATTTCCTTCGGGATCCCGACGCGGCTGGCCAGCAGGAACAGTTCGCGGGCAATGTTCTTGGCTTTGGCCGCTCGAAGTGGGATGGCTTCCGGGTACCGGGTGGCATAGTCCATGATGACCAGGATGTGCTCGTGTCCCCGGGCAGACTTCGGCAGCGGTTCCACCAGATCCATCCCGATCCGCTCGATGGGCACATCGATGACGGGTAGTGGAATGAGTGGGCTGGGGGGAGGACGGCACGGAGATGTCTGTTGGCAGGTGGGACAGCTACGGCAGAACCGTTTTACTTCGGCCTCTAGTCCGGGCCAGTGAAAACGTCCCGGATGCGCTGGACGGTATTGTCGGCTCCTAGGTGTCCCGCCATTGGGTGGCTGTGTGCCAGCTCCATGACCGTCTCCGTCTTGGTGGTAGGCACTACCAGGAGGAATTTGTCCTCCCCCCGCCTGTGGGCGACACAGTACAGCAGACCATTACGTATCACAAAGTGAGGGAGGGGGTGAGGCCCTGGGAGCCTGTCTACCTCATCAATGCGGCGCACTTGCCAGCAGTTCCGTAGGCGGTCGTCCTAGCGTTGTTCCCTTCCGAACGAGCCCCCGGTCGTGGCCTGGGAAAACACATCGAGATAGACAGATGGCAGGTTAGGAGGCTGACACTCACCCTCCCTCTCGCTGTCCGTCGCTAGTTAGACCGGCCTGGGGCTGGGAGGTCCCTGACGGGGTCGCCGTGGCCCGGTCCGGGTGGTACGGCGTGGCGTCCTGGATCCGAGGAGGAGCTTCTGGAACCCCGGCCAGTCCCGTCCCAGGAGCAGAGGTACAGGGAGATCCGGCACAATGCCCACCTCGATTGCCCAGGTCCCGGGCTCCGCCGAGATCTGCACCGTCCGGGCCACTAACCAGCGGGTGTCTCCGTGCCCACACGTCAGCGGCAACTGGGATTTCTGCTCGGGCCTGGGTCGTACCCGGGACGGTTGCACTAGTGTGACTGAACTGGCCCGGAGTCCAAGAAGGGGGGGCCTGTACCGGGTTTCCCATCAGATTGTACCCTCCTTCTGGGGCCCGGGGGACGTCCGCCTGGTGCAGTACCCACCCCGCCACCATGCCCGGGCCTTCAGCGCTGGGGTTCCGTGGCATTGCTCATCCGCCCCGTCGGGGTACCTCACCGGTCTTCTGCGCTGGTCCCGCGGTTGCACCTTCGAGGCGTACTCCGCTCCATCTACTTTTCATTCCGGGGTGCCCTCAGGGCATAGTAGGCCCACTGCGCTTCTCCGGTGAGAAAGGGGGCGATGATGCGACCCCACTCTTCCTGGACCCACCCCTCCCGGCCGCGATGACCTCAAACGTGTGGAGGTAATCCTCGATGTCGTCGTTCTCGGTCAACCGGACAAGGTATTGGGGCGCTCTGACCGGTGCTTCCGGGAGGGGCAGGCGCCCCGCCACACTGGCCTGTAGTTGTTCCACGACCCGGTCAGTATACTCCTGCCGGGCGGCCAGTCGCTCTGTAAACTGCTGCTGGCGGGCCGAGAGCTCCGTTAGGCGACGGATGTGTCCGGGGGAAGAGAGCGGTTTCTCCTAGAAGAATCACAGATATCGTTAAGGCCACCTGGCAGTACCCGTCTGTGTCTCAATTCACCTCTTCTGCCCGCATTCTCCACCATATGTCACGGGGTGAATGAGAACACAGACTCAGTACTGGTCGAAAGAGCCCCGGAGGGTGATTTATTTGCCCACACACTGATCACACGTGCTCTGATGAATGGTGCTCTGTGCCCGTCTCAGCGTGGTGCTCGTGGGGTGAAGTGCTGTGGTGCAGATCCCTCTCCCTGGGTGCCCTCAGAGTCTGTGAAATAAGGAGAACAATCGTTAATGCCGCCTGGAGCTCTGGGGTGCTCTCTCGCTGGTGTCTCTTCTCCTGGCTTTTAAGGCCAGCGGGAACAAGCTCCAGGTGCGCCACTCATCACACACAGGTGTTGTGCGTCGGTGATCAGTGGAGCAGCAGCGTTTCCAGGGCGACGCTAATCTGGCCTCGGAGACTCCCCGCCACATTATAAGATCTATTTAATTTTTTTATGTTTTTTATGTTTTTTTAATTTTTTATTAGGCTATTATTATTATTATACCCTCACTGGTGTCTGAGCTCCCCTAAAATGAAAATCCTAGAATCGCCCCTAGGAGATCGTCATAATAGCAAACAAGAATTAGACACAAAAGATGAGAACCAAAATTAGTTAGCACTTCTTCTCGACGCCATAATGCCAAAATGTATGCAAGTCCATTTTCACTTCACAAGATGTTAATCAATGGACTGGAGTTGTGTGGATTATTGTGATGTTATTATCAGCAGTTTGGACTCTCATTCTGACGGCACCCATTCACTGCAGAGGATCCTTTGATGAGAAAGTGATGCAATACAAAATTTCTCCAAATCTGTTCCGATGAAAAAACAAACTCAACTACATCTTGGATGGCCTGAGGGTAAGTAAATCTTCAGCAAATTTTAATTTTTGTGTGAAAAGGAGCAAACAAAGACCTCTTCCTTTAGAAGCCATACAGTCTGAAAAGCACGCAAGTTATTGGTCATACTTATGTTTATGCGGCCTATACCGAAACACTGATTTACGGGATAGTTCACCCAAAAAAGTTATCTGACAACCTGTTAACAAAGCCCTATTGGGAAATCTAGTCACAAGCCTCCTCTGCAAACTGTACACAGTGATAAAGTTCCTTCATGGATGTGTTGCTACAGATGCTGTAGGGCTTTTTCCTCTCAACCTTGAAATCTCAAGTGTTGAGGAAACACTTCTACTGCAGAGTTGATCCTGGCGATAACGTGTTAACTGAATACAATCCGCATGTGTGCCGCTTGTCATTGAGGCTCTCGGTGTGAGCAATGAAAGCACAACGAGCTACATTTATTTTTTTTTTTTGGGTTTAATAAAAAAAAAAAAATTACAGTAAAACAGCAATATTCTGAAATGGTATTATCATTTTAGATAACTGTATTCTATTTGAATTTATATCAAAATGTAAATTATTCATGTGATGCAAAGCTGAGGTTTCAGCATCATTACTCCAGTTTTCAGTGTCACATGATCCTTCAGAAATATGATGATTTGCTGCATTAGAAACATTTCTTATTATTATCAGAGTTGAAAAGAATTGTGCTGCTTAATATTTGTGGAAACTGTGATTATTTTTTGATGAATAGAAAGTTCAAAAGAACAGCATTGATTTACTCTCACTTTTGATAATTTTAATGCATTCTCGCTGAATAAAAGTATTACTTTCTTTCACACCAACACAAATTTTAACATGACCCGCAACTTTTGAATGGTAGTGTTTCTGCAGTACATAGTATGCTATATTTTCTGCAGTATATAGTATGCTAATTTTCAGTATGTATAGATATACATCTGTAAATAGCACAAGTAACACTTTTTCTTTTTTTCTTATTTTATTACTATATTGTTATTTAAAATGTATTGTCTACTCTCTGCTCTATTATTATTGTTTTGTATTACCTTAAATTATATGTACATTCTAAAAAATGCTGGGTTAAAAAGGGACAAAATAACCCAACCGCTGGGTCAAAACAACCCAGATAAACAACCCATAATTTGTTAGAGTTATGTCTGCGTGTGTACCTGTACTGTGGAAGCTTCTGTCACCAAGACAAATTCCTTGTGTCTGTAAACATACTTGTCAATAAAGCTCTTTCTGATTCTGATTCTACCAAACATTAATAAGCAGTGACAAAACATGCAGGTTTGCTGAAATGTGAAATATACAGTACAACAGAGCACACTGGTCTGTATCTCACAATGCATTGTGCTCAACTTGACCTTGCATTTCCACTGTGACAAATGAAACACAACAGACTTTAGTCAGGGTATATCTGTATGTTAATTTCAACACGAAATGAAACTGTGAGGATACGCAAGTGATGAGGCCTGCGCCTGTGTCATCTTGAGTGGCTGATCACACAACATTTTTTCCCCCCCTTATTTTTTTCTGATATTGAAAACCATAGACGGGACCTAAATGTACGTCTGCCCTCGTGGCTGCATTTTTTATTCATGTCAAATATATAAAGCATCTACCATAATATAGTATACAGTTTTTCAACAGGTAGAACCGAGGACAATCCTCATGTTCAAAAATACTATTCAGTTAAAGGGATAGTTCACCCAAAAATGAAAATGTGATTTGATCTGCTTACCCCCAGGGCATCCAAGATGTAGGTGACTTTGTTTCTTCAGAAGAACACATTTGGTGATTTTTAAGTCCAACCGTTGCGGTCTATCAGTCTTATAATGCATGGCAATGTAAACAAAATCTATGAGAGTAAAAAAACCATGCACAGACAAATCCAAATTAAACACTGCGACTCGTGACGACACATTGATGTCCTAAAACAAGAAACTATCAGTTTGTGCCAGAAACCGAACAGTATTAATATAATTTTTTACCTCTAATACACCAATATGTCCAACTGTCTTTGGGCGCACACAAAGGCATCCGATGCGTGAGGCGTATATGCGCTCTGGCGTAGTTTACGTTAATGTGTGTGTTGATATCCAGCCGAAGAGCGATCAAGCATAACTTCAGGCGAGCAGGTTCAGAAGTTGGGAATGCGTGGAAAGTCACCACTCCTGAATGAGGTCGCGCGAGAGAACGTAATCTTTTAGTTTCAAATCGGTTTGAACAACCCGGATAAGCGCAAGTAAGTACCATTGGAGGTCTTCCTTTTGTACCTACATGACTGTGCACTGGGTAACCAATGGTGACGTATACGCCGAGAGATCATTACCGCGCTTGCGTAACTACGCCAAGAGCGGGCGTACCCACCTCACTACTCGATGCCGTGCGCACGCTTCAAGGAATTTGGACATATGTGTATTCGAGGTCCCAAAATGATTAAATCGGTTTGTTTCTGGCACAAACCATCGTGCGTGTCTTAGGACATTAATGTGTCATCACGAGCCACATGGTTTAGTTTGGATTTGTCTGTGCATGTTTTTTTTTATTTTCATAGATTTTGTTACCATTGCCATGAATTATACTACTGATAGACTGCAACGGCTGGAGTTTAAAATATTCTTTTGTGTTCTACTGAAGAAACAAAATCACATACATCTTGGATGACCTGGGGGTAAGCAGATAAACATCACATTTTCATTTTTGGGTGAACGATCCCTTTAAATCAAATAAGCCTTGCTAAATGCTACAACCACCGCTAGAGGAAATGGCTTCAGCTCTTTAGCCATCCCTGCTGGTTGATTAGAAATGTAATGTTAAATTAGACTAAGTTGGCATGAAATTACCCAATAGATACTAAAACATCTTACATACACATAAACAGTCTGGGGTAAGCTTTGAATTAATTATCACTTTTTTTATTAATACTTTTATTCAGCAGAGGTGCACTGAATTGATCAAAAGTGACAGTAAAGACATTTTGTTATAACATATTTCTTCTTCAAATTAAAACTGTTATTTGAAACTTTCTATCCATCAAAGAATTTGTGTCAATGATTATAAAAGCGTAAGAAGTAAACATGATTGTGACAGTAGTCAGTTAAGCAAACATTACTGCACTAAACCCATCTCTCTCTCTCTCTCCCACGCACACACACACACACACACACACCAGAGAGAGTCATAATTACACAGGATCTGTTGATCTTTGTTCTGCCAGAGCTGCATATGGAGTCTCCCTGCCTAATGCAAAGTTCTGGTTAAACATTGTCCCAAGGTTTGCGTTCTGCCTTCTGTTGTTTTTACACTAAAGCCCAGGCAATTGTTGGAGGCATTATTGACTTTGTAATTAAACTATTTTAACATCAAGATTTTGTAATCATTACATTTCAAGCCATCTGTTCCTGTCCGAGGCCCGAAATGGATTTTCCCTTTGAGGAGATAAAGGCCAGCACAATGTCTTTACACACAGACAAATGCTGAAATCCTCATCTGAGTTTGCACCAGCACCATACATACAAATTATGATGCAATTATATGATTTCAGCTGATCTGATTATGGATTTATTAGCATCCATCTGCTCAAAGACTAACAAAGCTGAATTTAAAGAACCCAGGGATGAATAAACCACTCCTAGAGTCATAATATATGAACATCTTGTGGCCTTGATGCCTGGTTTTAGTCAACATAATTATCAACAATGTTAATTTAACAATGCAGAAATCAACTCATCTCTTCACATAAAGATCCACAATTGTGCTTCCAGTTTGAAATGCCCTTAACCAGAGTTATTATAGTTAACTGTTATTATACATTTGTGTAACTGAAATATTAAATAAAATAAAATAAATAAAAATGTAACAAACCAAACAGAAATGAAATGAAAATTAGAAATGTTGCTTTGGCAACTAACTAAATTAAGGTTATGTCGAAGCATTAAAATTACAAACTGAAAATAACAAAAACTAAAAATGAAGTAAAACCTAAATAGAGATAAATTAAACAAATAGTAATATAAAAAAAAACAATTAATAAAATGACAAAATCACATGAAAAATGTAACACTGACTACATAAAATTAAGCTAAGTGAAAATATTAATAAACACTTTAACAGTATATAAATAAAACTATAATAACTCTGATGTGAACAGACATTCATTATATCTGATTTGAAGATCTGCGTTCAAAGTCTGCTCTATTAATGTCCTTCTGCTGCATTCATGCTCGTCTCTTTTTAATTAGAAGTTAGAAATGTACTTTATGGATAAATGCTTTTTCCAAGAAAGCTATCATTTGAAATCGAAGGCTGAACATCTTTTGACTCTTTTGGTGGAAACATTTACAAAACAATATCAGATAGTCACAGTGTAGATGTATGTAGATGTTATTAAATAAAACATTTTGACCTCCAGAATAAAGAGAGTGAAAAGTTGTACATGTATTTTATTAGTATATACAAGAATGCCAAATCAAGAACAATGATGAAATGGTATTATATAATATACTACAAAACCTTAAAATAAAAGATATAATTGGGCCATTACCTGTCATAATCCTAACTGTTAGCACAAAGAAACAACAATTCAACCAATCAATTAGCCTGTCTGCAATGCAATTGACAAAGAAAAATGTACTATAAGATATACAAATGAGCTAAAACATGTCTCACCTTCTGTGAGTACAGCAGAGATGTTGAATTACAGATAAGGTTTCAGTCAGGACGGCCCACCAGTTGACCCCATGAACACAGTATTAATTGGGGGCAAAGATGTCACCATTTCTCTGATCTCTGTGGTCCCCTGGAGAGGCAGCAGTGCATTCTGGGAGTGATAAGGAGCAGGACTTCCATACATGCAGGGTGTCGAGATAGAGCAGGAATGAGCGATGCTGGATCCTGAAATAGGACAGAATAAAGAAGCATAAGACAGTAATGGAAGACATTTTAGGTAAAAATAGCCATGCATAAAGGCCTCGTTAAATATATAAGGGAGGCTGGGTCTTGTTGTCACACTATGTATACGCAAATTCAGCTTTGATCACAGAAATAAATCACATTTTAAAATATATTCAAGTTATTTTAAATTGCAATAATGTTTCACAATATTACAGTTTTTACTGTATTTTTGAAAAAATAAATGCAGCCTCGGGAAGCATAAGAGACTTCTTGCATCTTTCTTTGATAATGCAAACACAATGACACATATAAAAAACTTGTGACAAATAGCCCCGGTCTCCCTTAGCTGTATTTCTGTCCTCACCTGCTGTGTGTGCGCCCATTGCAGACAGGTCAGTGTAGTAGGGTCTTGTTGTCTTCCTGCTCGTGTCATCTAGGATGTTGAGAGGGTCGTGCACTTCAGCATAGGCCGAGACAGAGCGAATGCTGCTCACGCTGCTGATAACTGACACATGCTGATCGATAAACGTGCCCATCCTCTGAGCGTCCACATACCCGCTGCTGCTGTAATATCCTGACCAGGTAAAAGCCGAACATTAATGTTTCTAAAGAAGCATCTGAAAACAATTCATATTTACCTTTCTGAGCAGTGTACTAACATAATTAAAATACATGATAAATCTCGTCCTTTGAGGTCAGTTTTTGGGCTTTGCAAATGTGCTACAGAGAAATCTATGGGGAAAGAACATATGGTAAATCACTTTTTTATTTAAATGTATTTATTTTATAGTCTTCCTTATTCATTTATGTAATTCCTTTTTGCTACTTCTTTAATAGGAACAGTGAAGGAAGGACATGAATGATACTGTATATAGAATAGGGAAGAATAGAAATGTGACATGAGCTGGACTCAATCTTGCATTGCCCGCATAAGCACCAAAGCACATTGTGCGCGCTAAATACTAGGACATGACTCAAATTTATTTCTTTTAATATTTTATTTTATCTTCTGAATTACATTTTTTTTTTATTTTAAATTACACATTATTTTAATTATACAAAATAAAATACAAATATATAATTATAACTTCTTTTAAATGTTATACGTATTATTACAGGAAAACGAGTATTTGAATATAGTTCCTATTGAATATATTTTTAAAATGCAATTTATTCCTGTGATCCAAAGCTGAAATTTCAGCATCATTACTCCGTCTTCAGTGTCACATGATCCTTCAAAATCATTCTAAATATGCTGATTTGCTGGCTCAAGAAACATTTCTTGTTATTATCATCAATGTTGAAAACAGCTGTGATGCTTAATATTTTGTGTAACCCGTAATACATACAATATTCTTTGATGAATATAACGTTCAAAAGAACAGCATTTATATGGAAAATATTTTTAACAGTAATACTTTTTTAACATTTATAAATGTATTTACTGTCACTTTTTGATCAATTTAATGCCTCCATGCTGAATAAAAGTATTAATTCTTAAAAAATCTTACTGACCCCAAACAGCAGTGTATATTTTTTTTTATATAAATTTATGTTAATTGGCCAATAATAATTCAGCTTTTCTCACCATTGTGCCCAGAGCTGCAAACTGGACCTGAACATCCATCTCCACTGGCAGCACTTCCTCCCCCACAAGCCTTGTACCTACGGTCCCTTGCCGTGTGCTGTGCTGGCTGCCCAGCCAGCTAGTAGGCCGCCCCTCAGTTATCCCCTCACAGGGTCTCCTGAGCTTGCGACGTATCCCGTCTCCCTGCAGGGCGCCCTCTGAGCTGTAGAGACAGCGGTCATGCAGCTTGCTAGCGTCAGGAAGGCAGGTCTTTGCGTCAGCGGTGCCTCTTCGATGGTGGCGTATGCGGGCCGCTTTCATCACGAGCCTGATATGCTGCATTTTGAGTGTTAGTCGCGCTCTGAAAACAGGCTGGTAATTAAGAGTAGCTGGGGTAGGCAGCAGACTACCTATATTTTTGCAGAGTCTGCGGGGT
This sequence comes from Sinocyclocheilus anophthalmus, assembly GCA_018155175.1. Classification (NCBI taxonomy): domain Eukaryota; kingdom Metazoa; phylum Chordata; class Actinopteri; order Cypriniformes; family Cyprinidae; genus Sinocyclocheilus; species Sinocyclocheilus anophthalmus. The sequence continues at coordinate 747,960 of JADLZN010005368.1, forward strand.
ACATGGTGTCGTAGACGTCGCAGCCCCCTGGTGGCTAGGAGGTGGGCAGGCAGCTCTGCGTACCTCACAGGGCCCATTGCGCCCTGGTTATCACACGGCGTAAGACCTGTTTGATCAGTGGCGCATGGAACTATGACTTGGAGGGGTTCATCAGAGGGGCCGCTGTCTGCGAGTAATCCGATTTGGCCCCTTAAAAAGCTAGTGTGGGTCACACAATTATGTTAACTATCGCTGATGACACCTAAAACGTTTTTCCACTCGAATCATTTCGTGCAAGTAAATGTACACAATTCATTAGCAAAGTATCCCAGCGAGCACCATGTGACCTTAAATTGACCCTGGACGACCAAACCAGTCATACCCCCGACTAGTCCCATTTCTCGAAATTGCATTTATACCTCACCTGAAAGCTGATCAATAGCTTTTCCATTGAATGTACGGTTTGTTAGGATGGCCGGACAATATTGTCCGGATACAGCTATTTGAAAATATGGAATATGATGTTGCAAATAAATCTAAATGTTGAGAAAATCGCCTTTAAATTTGTCCAAATGAAGTCCTTGGCAATGCATATTACTAATCGAAAATAAAGTTTTGATATATTTACAGTAGGAAATTGACTAAATATCTTCATGGAACATGATCTTTACTTAATATCCTAATGATTTTTGGCATAAAAGAAAAATCGATCATTTTGACCCATACAATGTTTTTTGGCTATTGCTACAAATATACCCCAGCGACTTTAAGACTGCTTTTGTGCTCCAGGGTCACAAATGTGAAATTTAGAAGCAGAAAGACTGAAATAGTATTTTCTTGTAAAACTTCAGTAATCCTTGTTTTATTTACAACTTTGAAAAAAAATGTTTTTACAGTAAAAAATTAGGTTTGTCTTAAAAGATTTATGCATTTTCCCTCCAAAATGATTCTGTTACTATATTAATATTGAAATACTGAAATGAAGAATTACTTGATATCCTTATGGTGAAAAAAGATTTACATATTCATATTTAATATTAATATTAAATATTCATTAGTTATAATTAAAAGACAATAACAGCATCATTTTGGAGGAGGAATGCATAAATAAAACAAAGATTACTTAACTGTCAAATTTACAAGCAATTTCTGAGTCCGTATATGAGCTTTGAACTGAAGTTATAAATTAATGATACAGAAAATATTATGACATTTTTAAATCATTTATAGGTTAATTATTTTACATTGGTTCCAAATAAATTCATCTTATCATCTTTTCATCAAAGATTCATATTAAAGCTGAAGAATTGCTTGATATCCTTATAAAGATAATTAATAGTAAAATTACTTCTCAAGGTTTCTGAAAAAGTGACTGTTGCTGTTACGTATCCAGTCCATGAACTTCTGTCTGCTAGTCATCAGAGGTCACCCTTTCCATTTCATTGACTCTCGCACTAACTAACTGTTGCTATCACCCCGGACTACATATCCCATCATTCATTGCACTGATTGCACACAGCACTGATTGCACACAGCTGTTTCATATCACTCACTCACTATTTAACACTCACTCTGATCCCTTCCTTCTGCTGAGTATTGTTTAGCGCTTATCATTTGATAGCTACACTACAGAGCCCTCGTTAGTTTACCCTGCCTTAGCCTAGTCTTGCCTTGTCTGTTTTCGCGGTTTCTGATCTTTGCCTGTTTCCCTGGATTTTCCCTCTTGTCTCACCCCTGTGATTCTGTCTGCCAATCGTTGACCTACGCTAGCCCTAGGATTATTCGTGTCCTGCCCGCCATATCCTGTTTGCCACTGTTCGACTGCCTCTTTTTCTGGACCCCTCTGCTAGTAAATAGCTTGCACATGGATCCGCATGTCTCACGTCTCGTCAGCCCCGTAACAGTTGCACTCTAGATCAATTATTTAAACCAAAACATTGCACTAACATTTTTTTTGACTATATTAAACATGAATATGTCTCAAATTGATATGAGCTGCTGTTTTCACGTACCAGATATAGTAAAGTTGTCCGGATCTGTACTATGGTACACACAGTATTGGTCCCGACCCCTGCCTGTGCAGCTGTGAGTGACAGGAAGTCATGCTCTGGTGGGTTCTCGTCCTTGACAGTCGAATCACTGGATGCCACACTGGATTTATTCCGATTGGCCAAGAAACAGGAACTTGGGTAGGCGGTGAATGTAGCCTTACTAGCATCTGTCAAAATGAAAAGATCACAGTTAATTGGGTCAAAGACATTTGCATAAACACAACCGTTGAAATGTTTGGGGTTGGTTAGAGATTTTTTTTTTATGTTTAAGAAATGAATACTTTTATTCAGCTAGGATGCATTAAATTGACCAAAAGTGATAGTAAAAAAAAAAACATTTATAATGTTTATAATATTTATAATATTTTCTGGTCTTTTGAACCTCCTATTAATAAAAGAATCTTGAAAAACAATTGATCACTGTTCCACAAAAATATGCAGCACAACTGTTTTTAACACTGATAATAATAAAAAATGTTTCTTGAACTCCAAATCAGCATATTAGAATGATTTCTGAAGGATCATGTGACACTGAGGACTGGAGTAATGATGCTGAAAATTCAGCTTTGCATCACAGAAATAAAAGACATTTTAAATTTATTACAATAGAAAACAGTTATTTAAAATAGTAATAATACTTTATGTTTTACAGTATTTCTGATCAAATAAATGCAGCCTTGGTGTTTTAAAATCATTAACAAATCTTACTTTTTTAACGGTAGTGTACAGTAAAATAAACTAATAAAAGTCCTACTAATATGCCAATAAATAAAACAAAATGATTAAGGTACCTGCACTCCTCATGTATTTCTCCAGTAGATTCTGAAGATCTTGCTCTTTGTCGTTGTTGAATTGTGTTTCAATGGCTAGCAGGACGTACTCATCCAAAAGCATCCGAATGAGATGGAACGAGCCTGTCAGTAACATTACACTAGGTTAAATTGTTTTAGCATATGTTGCAAAAATCACTTCTTTAATGTTAATTACCATAATAATCAAAGGTATCTGACGTCTGATTAAAGTAGCTTCACTCAGCTGCACACAAACTCTGGCTTTATTCAGAATAACACACTACTTGTACTATTACTACAAAAACACTATGCAGAATACTGAATCCCACAATGCAATGCGCACAATCGGACTTTTCCACGGGTTTCACCGAGCTATTGCTGAGGTCAAATGTGTGGCCTTCCAGGTGATACTGCTTTGTGAACACCTGTAGGGTCATCAAATGTTAGACGCACTAAGAAAGGTCGCTCCCTAATCAGGGCACACACGCGCGACACAAGATAAAGCTTTGTTTGTACAGGCTTTTATGGCTCATTCTCCACAGTAGATCCCCAGCTAAAGAGCCTGAACGAATAGTACGGATTTGACTATGCTATTATGCTCCAATTATACGGATGAGAAATTGAAAGCAGCCGAATCACTGACTGCAGTTGCTATGAATGCATGCTAAAGGTTTACCAAAGCTAGTAGCGTTGTTTAGGGTGAGATTGTGCATCACTCGTGCTCCAAAAAAACTCCACTTCAGAAGGAAATCTTGAGCTCGCTTCTTCACTGACCGACCATTTTGTTTGCTGGGCTAGAAGACAGATAATATGCAATTTAATACTATCAGTCAGGAATACTATTATCAGGAATACTAAGAGTTTGAAATGCGACAAACCTTAATAACTTTCTGCTCGACTACTGAGTCCAGCCATTCAATGAAAGACTCCACTGTGGCGTTTTTCCTCAGGAGGTCTTTCAACTCTTGAAACACTGAAATGGAGTCATCTAGCAGATAAGATGAAGAAATCATGAATATAGCTTGAGGCTCAGCATGAGATTTAAAAAAAAAAACATACAAATGTTTGACTACCATCCAACAGTAACTCACATTCAGAGTAGAAGTCTGAATCTTGGTCACTTGCAATTGACAGGAGTGCTTGAGAACCAATACTGTTCAGATCCACCTTATCAATATCATTCACCATAGAAGTCACTACATTCTGGTCAAAAAGTGCAGGTCTTGCAATCTGAAAGGATGTAAATCCATGATAGTTTCCCTTTTATTTTAAAAAGTAGCAAAAGCAAGATTTATTAATGTTTATGTATAACATATCTACCTGTGCAAGATGTAAAAATGAGGTCTGTCTCTTTAAGGAGGACACAAATCGTCGCGCTATCAGCAGTTTCTTTTCTGAGAGGATTTCCGGAAGATTCTCCAAGGAAGACACCATCCAGTGTTCCCAGTGCTTGGCAAAATTTCGAATATCTGCCAAAAGACTGGAGATATTTCCCTAAACTCACTCAAAAACACTTGACAACATCAAATTCAACATCTTTTTGAATCAATTGCACATAAACCAAATGGGTATTAATGCAGCAGTTTATAGACAAACCTCTCTGGCATGTCCTGCATAGTAGCAGGGATGAGAACATCAGTCAGAACCTGGGAAAAACAATTCAGCCAGTTTGTCTGTCAAACATGATATCACAACTATGACATACGTATATTGTAAAAAAAATTTAATATATATATATATATTATAATGGAATGTAAAGGACGATCATAACATATTCTTCTCTTTGTTTAGAAATTCTATATACAAATGAAAAAAATATTGAAATTGTTTTAGGTTATTTCCTCTTTGTATATTATACCTCTAACAAATGTGGTTTTAAATTACACCCCGTGCTGGTAAATAGGACCCACCCAGCAATTGGCTGTTGTTGACCCCCGTTGGGTTAAATTGTTAACACAACCTTTACTGGTAGTAACCAACCCGTGGATCAAAACAGCCCAATTGCTTTGTTTGTCCATATTTTACCTAGCACTGGGTTGTATTTAGCCCAGCAATTTTAGAGTGAAAAAAAAAAACAAAAAAACAAAAATAATGTTTTTAAGAAAATGTAATAATATTATGGATTGACTTTCTTTGAAGATTTAAGGCTACGTCTTTGGGACAAGGAACCTAACTAAAATGTACACAGAACTGGCACCTTTGAAAGACGTAGCTTCACTTTAAAACATGCTGGGTTAAAAGGGCAAACCCAGCTATTGGTTTTTTGACCCACCGTGGTTTGGGTTCAAAACAACCCCGCATTTTCTTAGATTCGCGGGTACCTGTTTTTACTTCTTAAGACATGTTTCTTTCAGCAAGGACATATAACTTGTTCTAAAGTCTATGCAGTACGAACATTTATAATGTTACAAATTTTTTTTATTTTAAATAAATGCTGTTTTTTTAAACTTTCTATTCATTGAAAAAAAAAAATCTTGGTTTCCACAAGCAGCAAAGCCATTTTTATTGACCCCAGAATCTTTGAACGGTAATGTAAAAGTGCCCGTAGTTGAAGAAATATCCAGATATGGTTCACAGACACTCACTTTGTAGAGTATAGAGTCACACACACAGAAGATGTCCACGATAACTGGATTCTCTAGCAATGGCAGGAGATGTTCAGGCATTCCCTGCCAGAAGTGAAGCAGAAAGTTCTGGATCTGGAACAAATGGGATTGATTACTGTGTGTTTGTCTAGAATCTAGATGTCATGATAACATATTCTTCAAGAGCTTAAAATAGCACCTCCTCAAAGTTGACATTAATGGCATTGTCCAGAATGCACTGACAGTGCGTTTTGTACATCATAATCAATGTGTCGACCTAACAAATTAAAAGAACAGCTAAGGTAAGTAAATTAGAAGTAGCACATATAAACATCATTTTAGAAATCAACAGACCTTATCTTTTGAAACAGAATCCTGAAGCACTAAATGCTGTGCACTCGGGAATTCAGGTAAAAGAGTTCCTGTTTTAGAACTAAGGGAGTATTTCCTGGTGAATCCCCCCTGTGAATATTAAAGAGCAGGCATACAAGTAAGTCGATGTCACGTAATCGGGCTGCGACCTGTTGTGTAGATAGCAAACATGACAACATTTTTTAATATCTAGGTCCACTAGCAATTGGTTCCTCATATTTTTCAAGTAACACCTATAGTATTCCCCCCACTAAATAGTTTTCTTTATTAAGGTCCACTTTTTATTCCACCCCTACTCGTGAATACTTTTATTCACAATGAATGGCCTAAAGTTGATACCAATCAATTGATCAGACTACTAATGAGCACCATAGACTCAAATAATTTCTGAGCTCTGGACAGGAGTAATGCCAGCTGAAAAATCAGCTTTGAAATCACAGGAATAAATTACATTTTAAATTATTTTCAAATAGAAAACAGTTATTTAAATTGCAATAATGTTTTGCAATTTTACTGTATTTTTGATCAAATAAATGCAGTCTTGGTGAACATAAGAGACTTCTTACAAAACATTTTAAAAAAAATACCCCAAACTTTTGAACAGAATATATCAATTTCCTGAGAATGTTGCGATACTAAAATTGAAGCGCAGCGCTCATATTTCATATGAAAAATCATGATTGATTTCTATAGTAAAACTGCCAACCTCATTTTTCAGCTTGCTTCCAGAGAATCTGTGCAAAACACATAAGAGACATTACTGATAAGATAGAACATTTAAATAAAATGTAAATTAATTATGAAAATAAACCAATAAATATAATGTGTTTCAGCGTGTGCATTGAAAAATCACTTGCATTTAGGGTTGCAAAGTGGTGGAAAATTTCCGGTAAATTTCCCGGAAACTTTCCAAAAATCCCTGGAATATTCCCAAAAAATCCTGGAATGTTTCCGAAATTTACTGGAAATTTTCCACATTTTTGCAACACTACTTGCATTACAGTTTATTCAAAACATCCAAGGACTTGCGATTGTATGCTGAATTGAAGGGATGAAGGTCAAAACTAACCGTGTCAAACCTTTTCCAGAGTACACAGAGTGATAATACGCACTGCTCTCCTTGATTCCAATACCATAATAATGATACCTGAAAGACATTCAGAAGCCAAACACTGACACCTTTAGACATAGCCATTTAAGTAGTAAATTAAATAGTAATAAATAACATTTTCAGGCAGAAACCAGGCCATTTGGCTCTCTCTTACTTCGAATGGCCTCTGGTTCCAAGCCTTCGTGTTGTTAGAAGAGGGAATTTCTGCCTTATGGTCTGAAATGACAAGAATAGAGCTCTAATATATCGTATGATCGATCTCCATGAACTGTAACTACACAATCAATAGCTATTTTTGTCTGATAAGCTGACAGTTTCCTAAAGAGCAACTAAAATACACCTAAAATGCAATAGGTCTCGGTAGAATAGGAATCAATTTTAGAAGTTATAATGCAGCACTGAGAATGTTTCTAATAACTGTTTGACATATAACTGAAGATATAAAAACTCCTCTTACCTTCCCAAAAGTGGCAGCACAAGCAGGATCTAATTTCTCCTTCCGACAAAAATCTAAATAATGAGCGTAGAGGATGCACCGTGGCAGACAAACACCTTCGCAAACGATGTAATTTTCCTCAAGCCTAATAAAACAACAAACCCCAAATGTAGTATCATTCTTTGCTTCCACTTTCTGTACATTATTTAAATGGCAAGCTTCATTAAAAGATGAAATGATGAGAGAGTACCATTGTAAAGTGAGTTGAGTCTGTTTCTTCTTGTCCTTGATGATCTGACTGATGCTTTTCTTTGGCACAGCTTGTTTCACAGAGAACGTCTTAGAATAATCCACGTGGCCCAGGTCCTCTTCCGAGGAAATGCTTCCATTACTTTCATCAGCTTCTGCCAAATGAATAACATACATAGTTTTCAAACCGTGACGTGTGCCAAAACTATTCATAACGTATAATTGCTCAACAAACTGGCGACAGATTGAGAATTTCGAACTGAAAGCATAGCAGTAGTTTAATCAAAGCCCGTTTGAAAACAATTTACAATAAAGATGATTTCCTCACCTGATTTAATGCCAGAATCCTCCTCCTCATCAAGCTTGGCTTTGAAAAACATGTTTTTCCCGAGATTGTCTCGGTCAACAAGAATTGTAGCATGGAGGTCATCTGCGCTTTTGCAAGCTCTCTTTGTCTGCGACGCTTGTAGTTGAAGAAGCATGTCATTCTTCAATGGACTCCCTATATTTCTTTTCATTGGCATGTTCAAGGAGAAATTAAAAAGAAAAACTGGAATGCAAAATTAAAACCACCAAGTGAAATAATACAAAAAAAAGTGCCCCTCAAAGTCTAAATTGTTAAAACATTCCAAAATCAACACAGCCCACTCTAATGTTTAGCAATGTGATGCATATATCCATTCCTGTAATGATTCGCATCTCTGAAGCGTCCCAATAAATCTCCGAAAAACATTTAAACAATTTGTCAACTATGTGTGTTGCTTGTCCTCTTTCCTCAGAAACAAATGCTCACAAAATAAACCTGTAGCATGATGGAAACTCTAAAAATAACCGTTCAAATATAACATTAATCCTGTAAAAGTTCATTAATCCAAGAACGGGCAAGATAACACCTTCCAGTCTTAATTAAAGCTCTGCTCTGTCTGAAATGGTGCGTCACAGAGGTGAGTGCCTTAAGGCCATTTATCTTATTTACAGAAGACTGGCAATGGATTCTGGGATTTAATGATTAACCAAGAGGGTTATCATCTTCTTGAAATCTGGTGCTGGTCTTGCAGCTCGGCTATAGACCCAATCAGAGCCAGTCAGCCTCCCCAATGTTTCTCTGCCTTTCATTTACAAGCATTCAAACACTATATTCAGAACATTTTGTTATTGCTGGTTTTTATCTGCAACGGTGAGGAGTAGACTCCAAGAGGCTGGCCTTGTATTATAGGCAGAGTTTCAAAAAGCCATGTCAAATAAGTAGAAAACTGTGAAATGGCCAAATAAACACAAATATTGAACAATAAAAGAATGTCAGGGTTTAGGTGTTGAGTTGTTGTGGGACAGTTTTGACTGTAAACACCCCACAGCATGCTGATATTTTGTGACAACGTGCCCCATTATTGCAACTTATAATTAAACTGTGAATCACTGTGAACTGGGAAGTTGAGCCACCCTTTGTTTCTAGGCAACATTAAACAAAATTAGTGATGTGACCACAAATATATTAAGAGTTATCAATTTCACTCACCCTGTGATGAAGAGGGGCCTGCATGGAATAATTGGTAACTACATTTAAGTGAAAAAAAAAGCAAAACATTTTTTTTGCAGATTTTTTTTATGTTCAAGGTCTCATGCTTCTTGTGTCTGAACAATTACAGACAAATCTGAAAAAATATCACACTTGTTTGTGCTTTAGGAAGTTATAATATGAGGCTATATTTTTAGCATGATGTTAGCTCTAAACTGGAGGATAATACAAGTTTGTTAAAATGGTAGGAGTGGGGTAATTTGAGCCAAAATTCCTGGGGTAAGATGAGCCAAGTATAAAGTATTATTTTTCTGTAATTCTACATTATACTTCATTCATTTTAGACCAAGCATTTTAAAATGTTGTTCTGTTTTGAACTCTGTTTTGAATTATTTTGTTCTGAACATTTTAAAATTATAAAAAAGGCCTTGTTTATGAAAATTGCCCATTGAAGTTTTTATGATATTGTATTTCCCTGTATCATTTATAAGTGGGATGTTGAGTACTATTAGCCCAGTTCTGTAAGGTCAATTGCACTTTTTTTTATTATTCTTCAATTTGAACTTTATTTTGTTCTGTTAATAATTAAAAAAATGCCTTCAAAATTGTGTATTGTATTTTTAAATAAAAGTTTTAAGAAGTCATCCATCCATCCATCCATTCCATTTTCCAAAGCTCTTTGTCCTTATTATCGTAGCAGGGAGCTGGAGCCTAAACTAATCATCTTGAGCCACAGGCAGGGAAACACTGGATGGATGACCAGTCAATCACAAGGCTCACACAAGTCGTTTTTATTGAATCTCTCTTCCTTTGATATAGCATGAGGTGAAAATTTTCATAATCAATGGCACAGTATAACTTCACGTTGCTCAACTTACCCTCTCCCTAGGCTCAATTTACCTCGCACTGGGGGCAAGTTGAGCCAAGAGACCACTTTTTTTTGGGGGGGGGGAAAGCCATATTTGAAAGCAGTTGGTTTTATTGATGATCAAATTGATGTACAGTCAAACCAAAATGTATTCAGACACCTTCAACATTTCACACATTATCACAGTTTATTCACTACAGTTTAGAAAATGGTAATAAAATATGACAATAACTCAGAGTTAAACTGTGTCAGATAACACTTAAGCAAAACATGGTCTGGTCAAAGCCTGAATAATTTTTGGTCCCAAATTTTTGTCAATTTCACTGGTAGTCCACTGTATGAAGAATTTTTGGGTGTAATATGTCACAGTTTACTTTATTTTGCTATCCTCACTTGTATAAATGAACTATAGTGTCCTGCACCCACTAGTAAAAAATATAAAAATATATATATCTGGTGTCTGAATAATTTTTGATTTGACTGTATATAGAAGTTGGACCCATTACTGTCAGGGCACACTTAAACACACTTTAAGTAAAACTGCTAACTCACCCACTCTCCCCTATATATATATTATATGTAGGTATTTTATATATATATATATTTATATATATATATATGTATATATATATCTATGTATGTATGTATATATATATATATATATATACTATCATTTGACTTAACTATAAACCCTGATTTCTGTTTTTCTTTTATTAAGAGATGCAAAATCTCCAAAGCTTTATAAAAAAAAAAAAAAAAAAAAAAAAAGCTCCTGCTTTAGAAACCAAACGTTTGTATAATTGGACAAAAGTTTGAAAACCTACTATAAAGGTTACTGATATACAGACAACCTACCTGTGGGACAACTAGCCTCGGTCTTCCCTACATTTCATTTGTTAAAATATGCAGCTGATTCCTTATTGGCTCACAAACACAGCGTTCCGCTCAGCAGCACGTGCCAAGGCCGCGTAACCTCCCGAAAACATGATGTGCGCGCGGAGAATCTTGTCAGATGAGAAGGTAAAAAACAACTCAATTTTAATGCTACAAACAAATGTTTTGCATATATACCATCGTAATTCATGGCGTTCGGTATTACTAAAAAAAAAACGCCGTAGAAAACTACTTTTCTACACAAATACACCTGAAGTCGAAAATCTGTCAGGTCGACTGTTGGTGTCATTCAGAGAACACTGATTAAACGATTCATAAATGATGAAATGCGAATAACTATGTACTGATAGAGTTTTTGCATTAACATATAAAGAACTGCAGTCGTCAGGTGTTACTTGCAGCAATCTAGTGCTTCTTTATTTATGTGACGTGATCTTTCAGCTCAGAAATGGATAAAATAATCAGTGTACGATAAGATATGGTACTATTACAGGTGCTTCAGTCCATAAATTAACATTAACTATGTGTTGTATATTAACGCTGTTTTATTAGTGTGTTGGCCTCCATCATCCCAAGCTGTGGCAGACGTGCACACTGCCTTTACATTTAGCACGACTGCATGGTTAGATTGGATTCAAATGCGTTGGAGTCGAATGGAGAGGTAAGGATCATGTTATTTAACTGGTGTTTCTTAAATATTCTGTCATGTGCATAGCTATATTTATGTAGTTTTTAGTATCAAATGATGTGCTGCGGTCTTATGTTTATGATCAATATCCAAAAAAAGTCCACAAGAAATATAAAAATGAATTTAAAGGGGGCGTGACCCTAACAAGCCACATAGACTGTACAATATCATCCATTTTCTTTTGTTGAATCTAAGAAGGTCAATTATTTTGTGTGCACTTACATCACGTTTGCTTTGTATTTGGAGGGCTTAAAGGGGTCATATGATGTTGCTTAAAAAGAACATTATTTTGTTTATTTGGTGTAATGAAATGTGTTTATATGGTTTAGGGTTCAAAAAAACATTATTTTCCACATAATGAACATTATAGTTTCTCCTCTATGCCCCACCTTTCCGAAACGCGTAGATTTTTACAAAGCTCATCGGTCTGAAAAGCGAGGTGTGCTCTTATTGGCCAGCTATCTAGTGCGTTGTGTTTGGCCAAATTCCTCAAGCGTGTGACAAATGTTACGCCCCTTACCATATTGTGATGCCGTGTCCCTGCCGGAGCGACGAGACAAAAACCTTAAAACCCAGTTATAAACTAGGCATTTGTTGCATCCAGTGGGGACATAATTAACGGATTATAATGACTTATACTGTCTACATCGCGCCGCGTAAACAAAACCATGTCTGCATTTGTGATTGGAGAAACAACTAACAACAAGCCTATTCTACACTGCTCAAAACTTGCGTTTGGATCGTCAGTGGCAAGTTCTTTAAATATAAAAAACATACTTGGAGTATGTACAGAATACAACAGAACACTGTAGTCTACCAGGATCAGGAAACAGTCAAAACATAAAATGCGCTGCACACATCTGAAAATTTGGTTTGAACTGTTCTGGAACAGTGTTGTAAATCAACTTAACCACTGATTTCTAGTCGTGTACTTTTTTTTGGAAGACCAAACAAAGTAGTTTCGTTGCTTTTTTTACAACGAAACACAGCGTCACACACGGGGCCTAGAGTGAGCATCTGGCCGGCGGTTTGAGTGAGCTTCAGCGAGCAGGCTTGCGGCAATCCTGGGCTGGACTCCACTTCGTCCACAGTGAAAGCCGATGCGGCGATCCACAGCACGATGTTGTTGTATTTCCTCAGCGACCAGCACGTATCAGCTCTTGGCATGACGAAGCGGATATCGTCCTCCTTTGGAAGACCAAACAAAGTACTTTTGCTTTCACAACAAAACACACAGCGACTCCACATGGCGGCGTATAACAATACTACAGCGAGAATAAAAGTGTTACGCCTTCTTTCTTTGCGTGAACTTTGGGCAGCGTTATGCAAATCTTCCCACATCGTGACGTAGACAAGTGGGGGCGTGTTAGAACGAGTCGTTTTTAGGTAGGCGTGGCTGACTCTTAACTTTTTTTATAAAGAATATCTCTTTGGATTGAAGACTTTAGTCTTTGCAACTTTACGATCTTCTTTATGCCACCAAGAGCTTGTAACACTCCCAAAGAGAAAAGTAAAAATTGAAATCGCCTCATATGACCCCTTTAAGTTATTTTAATATACAGTGTACTATATATTTTGTGTCAACCCATTGCTGTTTTGAGTAACCCTACAAAGTCCCTATACTTATGTTACTAGAATTCAATAGTAAAACTGGCTTTATTGTAGTGTAAATATTGATAAAAAAAATTAATTAAAGAGATTAATCAAATGCAGCCTGATACAAGCTAAAGCAATATATCTGTATTTGAACAGATGGGTTTTATGAGTATGTGGAGCTAACGTAGCATTGTGATACTCACAAAACAATTAAAAATTAATGCAAATGTTAATTTAATGCAGACGTTTCTATGTGTGTGCAGTGCCCTGCCAATAAAAGATTGGATTTGCATTTGGTTTTCATTCAAACAAATGTGACCAGATTGTGCTGGACTACCAAACATCCTTTGCATGCTGGTCTTTGTAGAAAGAATGCCCAAGACTCAATTTCTTCACTGATTTCTTACTTTAGTTGTCTTCTATTCTGTTGTTGTTGTGTTTGCTGTACACATGCAGCTGTATTGAGCATTACCGTAACTTTGTTAAACATATTCCAGCACAGTATGAATCCATGCGTGATTTTATTCCCCCACTTTGTAAAAGACTTCCTTCTACAGAAGTCCTAAGAGGCCATGGATTATGATTATTTTTCTTTCTTGCTTTCTCGTGATCACAACTTAATTTTTTTTTTTTACATGACGTTGTTTGATTTTTAACACAATGCATTGTGAGCCTACTGTTGCTATAGTAATGAACGCAACTGAAGCAAACAACAGTGATCGATTAGCCTAAATGTATTTATTCAAAATAAAAATGTTGAAAATGTGGGAAAATAATTGCTGAAGGCATGCATCTAATACAGGAATTGTTGAACAGCCATCTTAATTTATTAGCATGTGATATAAGTGTTGATGTTGGCATGGAATTTAAAACTTTTAATGTTTTGCTGTGATTTATCCTGTTATAAAGCCACAGTACAATTATTATCTCAGTGCAATGATTTGTGTGTGGTTAAAGTTTATTAATTAAAATTATTTATTTGTTTTCATTTTAGTTTGAGGTCATTTTAATTTTAGGTAATTTTTCATATAGGTTTCATATAGCATTCAATTTGTTCTTAGTTTATTGAGCTTACTTGCAACAATAGGGGTCCTTTAACAAAAATATGCACATTATGCACAGCACATTAAAAGAAGATTCTTTTAGTATTTTCACTTAATTAATTTTTGTTATATCTTGTACATTTGCTATGACACATTCTTTCTCTCATGCTTTGTCTTTTTTTTCTTTTAAAATATACTGCAAGTGGGCTTGTATGATTTGTAAATGTTCACTTCCCCTGTTTTACATTGTGAGAGTAAAGCTTCATGCATCATTTTTTCTGGCAAAACTTTATTTGTATTTTTTTTTCTCATATTGATTTTAATTGCCCTGGCCACATCCAAATGCCCATACCGGGATGCCATTTTAGTAACACCACTGCAATTTTGTGAAAACATGAGCCAGCTATCATTTACCTGATCACAGATTTAAAGTACATGCTTTAAACATTTCAGAACGTTTACAAGGAATCTAACAAGATTTTCTGTATTTTAGGGCAAAAGAGGTGTCAAAGCTCCCTGCTCCGTGTGTTTTGTGGCCTGTGGAGCTGAAGCTGGCTCACATTGACTGCAGTCCTGAGGACACACTGGTACACTTTCAGGGCCAATATATGACCATTTGTGAACTGGACTACAACATTCTTCAAGTTGAAATACAAAATGCTGCTGCTACAATCACTGAAAGTTATCTGTGATTAAAGTTGGTCGTCTAGAACTTCAGCTGTCGGCTCTGCGGTTTAAAGGATCCGTCGTCGCGCCTTCTGATCACTGGTACAGAGGAAGAGTCCAAAACATCCAGAAGGATTTGTTCCATGTGTTTTTGCTGGACCATGGAGATGTGTTGATTGTTGGGCCCAGCCATTTGTCCTGTATATCTGACACACTGCTTATGCTCCCACCAAAGATTGTCTGCGGTTTCTTTGCCAATATACTGCCAGTCCAGAACCGATGGGACTGTTTGACAGGGAGTTATTTCTCTTCCTTGATAGGCAGTCAGA
This sequence comes from Sinocyclocheilus anophthalmus, assembly GCA_018155175.1. NCBI lineage: Eukaryota > Metazoa > Chordata > Actinopteri > Cypriniformes > Cyprinidae > Sinocyclocheilus > Sinocyclocheilus anophthalmus. Next base: position 763,134 of record JADLZN010005368.1, read on the forward strand.
TCAAAGGATATATCCACGCCCGTCTGCCGTACCATGTCCTCATACTTGAGGTTCCAGACATTAATTGTAACTTGTTAAAACTGAGGCTTGGGAGACATGTGGACACTAGTACTTTTCTGCTACTAGTTGAGATGCTTATTGAGGAACCGATTCCACAAAGCAATGAATCTGTCCCAGATCTCTTGATTGAAAAGCAAATAGGGCAAGAATGTTGCCTCAAATCCTCAAGCCTGCTGGGCTTCGAAGAGATTCTGTCACTCAATGGCCCAAAGCTGAAAGTTGGTCAAAAAGTTAGAGTCATTGTAGCTGCAGCCGTGAACCCTAGATTATTCTACTGTCGACTGTCATCCATGAGCAAGGACCTACAAGAAATGTCAAACAAATTGGCACTTGCATGTGAATTAGACAGTGGTTCCCTAAGCAGTAAACCTCTTGAAAATCTCGGCTTGCTCTGTGCAGTCAAAGGGAAAGATGAAAAATGGCACAGAGGTTTTGTGCAATGTCTCCCTCTCAACTCTCAGGTCCGAGTTGTGTTCATCGACAGTGGCTATTGTGAATCGGCTAAAGTTGAAAACATCCTTCAGCTACCATCAGAATTCCTCTCAACACCAATCATGGCATTTCCATGCTCACTTTCATGCTTCGAAGAACAATATGAGACCATTAAAAAACAACAACTAGAGCTTCTCAAGACTGGGTTGCTAGGTAAAGCTTTGGAGGTTGAAATCGATGACTTTCGCAAAGATCAGAACTTCTACTTGGTCACATTGAGCAATGCTGAGAAGCACTCAGAGGAGCAAGCTGAAGTTAAACCGCTTGAAAGTGAAGTTTTTGACAGCAAGTCTAACTTCCCCCACAATGTCCTTGCAGAGATGTATGCAACAGAGATGAAAGCAGTCCAGACTTCTGATTCAGTTCCTAATGAAGCAATACCTGGCGGTTCTCTTTTTGAGGGTTATGTGGTGCATGTACAGAGCCCAAAACGTTTCTGGATAAGGACAAAAGAACAAAATCCTGATTTTGAAAACATGACTAAAGAAATGACTGATTACTTCAACAAACTACAGTTGAATGAGGAGATTTTTGAAGACCCAGTGCCTGGTGCACTTTGCTGTGCAATGTATGAAAAAGACATGCATTACTACAGGGCCCTTATAGTAGATACTTTGGAAAAAGGAGCTGAGGTTTTCTTCATCGACTTTGGAAACACTGAAAAGGTGCCAAGCATGTTAATCAAGAAGCTCCCCAGAAAGTTTGCCATTCAACCAGAATTTGCACTGAAATGTGCTTTAGCACATGTCGCTCCCATTGAGGACATCTGGACAACCACAGCATCCAACGTCTTTAGGCAAGTCACATCAGACAAAACTTTGATGGTTCATGTCATTCACAGGAAAAATGCCCAATATGTTGTTGATCTTTTTGTGAGAGGAGCTGAAAATAATACTAGCATTGCAACCATCATGACAACAGCAAAAATGGCCCTGGATTGGAAATACAACCCGGCATTAGCATCTGTTAAAGAGGAGACGTCATGTAAAGATAAGGGAAATGCTCTGAGCAAGAAAAAAATGAGAAAGGACAGTCATGTGGTGACCTTTTGCAAAGTCACTTCTTCTAGGCCCAATCCAAAGCATGTGAAACCAGAGTGTGAACAACAGAATCACATTGAAAGATGTACTCCCAGTGAGACCCCTAAACTGAAGGTTTACACCGACACTTTCAAACCGATGCATTACAAGCCTGGATCTGAATTAAGTGTCATTTGCTCACATGTAAATTCTCCATCTGATTTTTGGTGCCAAAACGAAAGCACAAAATTTGATCTGGATAAATTGATGGAAGAGATGCAGGCGTTTTACCAAACGCACACAATTGCGTTCAAGTCGCCTGCAGTATGTTGTGCTGTAAAGTCTCCGCAGGACAACCGATGGCATAGAGCATGCAGTTTAGAAGAAAAAAATGACAAACTGTATGTGATGTTGGTCGACTTTGGCATAGTTATCCAGGAAAAGAGGCAAAACATCCAAGCTCTTGCCCCACAGTTCCTTGAACTTCATGAACAAGCATATAGATGCACTTTGAACTTGATTGAACCTGTTGGAGGAAGTTCTTGGAGTGCAGAAGCATGCAATTTGTTCAGGGATTTTGTGTCTAAGGGTTCGCCCAGTATATGCAGAATTCATTCCCACCTTTATGAACAAGGAAAAGGTCTCCTTAATGTGGTCACCATTCATACACCTCTTCAACAGGCCACCACATACCTTGTAGAGAAAGGCATTGCAAAGGAAATGCAAACTCCGAAGCAGCTAATCTCATCAGCCCACCCTCGCTCCTTTGTTTACTCTTCTTTCAACATAATTTCTGGAAGCGAGGAACTGGTACAAGTTACTCATGTTTGCAGTCCTTGGGAAATCTATTTTCAGCTTGACAGGAATACAGAGATCCTTAATACACTGATGGAGAGAGTTGCCGAAGAAGGTCAGCTCTTGACTGCGACATGTGAGGACTGCAACGGTAATGTTTGCCTGGCCAAATATATCTGTGACGGCAAATGGTACAGGGCTCTGACGCACCCTGTTCAATCCCATCAGCATGTGAGTGTGTTCTTTGTCGATTACGGTGATATGCAAATTTCTGAGAAAACAAATGTTATGCCAATTCCCACAACGGCAGTTGACTTATTGATGACACCAATGCAGGCTCTGAGATGCAGTCTTTCAAATGTTCCAGAGGGGGAACATTTGCCAGAAGTCAACACATGGCTCGAGACTGACATCCTCAACAAATCCTTCTGTGCCAAGTTTGTTTCAAGGGACAACAATGGACATTTTTTTTGTGATCTTTATGATGGAAATGTGCATGTCAATGAAAAAGTCAAAGAACTCATGTCAACTCAGGGTGTGGAAGAACATGATCCGGCGGTCAGCAGACCTGCCTTATATTCCCTCAAAGAAGCAGCCAATGTTAACGTTTCAAACAGTAAAGTGAACTCCAAAGTGAGCAGACGTGGTAAAACCAAACATGTTGATAAGCAAACTCCAAAACCCACAAAATCTCCCAAAGCAGAACGCAAAGTACCAATAAAAGCAGTAAGGCAGGACACGCCCTGTTCTCTTAAAGTGATGCCGCCTCATCAGAGCTTGCCAAAAATTTGGGATCTTCCTGTTGTCAAAATGAAACCAGGTTCTAAGGGTGTGGGTTTCATCTCTCATTGCAATTCTGTTAGAAGCTTCTTTGTCCAGATGGAAGAAGATGAATCAAACATCCTTCAGATGGGTGAGGAAATAAACAGCACTGTCTTCAAGGATAACTTGAAAAATTTGGAAACCGAACTAAAAGTAGGGGACCTCGTTGTGGCTGAATATGAAGAAGACTTGTCTTTGTACAGAGCTGTTGTCACCAACGCATCATACTGTGGCCACTTAGCAGTCGAGTTTATTGATTACGGAAATAATGCAACTGTCGACAGGAAGAATGTTCACATGCTATCCAAGAACGTTTCTTGGGGGGGGGGGGGGGGGGGGGGGGGTCTCATGCCTAATTGAGCACTCCATTTCCCGCTTGCAAAACATTACTCTTTTGAAAACCATGACTCTTTTATCAAGGAAGCAGTTGGTAAGCCTTTAATGGTTGAATTCATTCGAAAGCTTGAAAATTCATGGGAAGTGAGGATCGAGATTGTTGAGGATGGCCATGTGCATGGGGAATCAAAGTTTGATGGTGATCAGAGCAAAGATGTAGATTTGACGAGTCAAGACAAATTTCCAAAAGTGTCCCAGAGCAAAAATGAAAAAGATTCTTACATCCACAAGGCTAAATCAGTTATAACCTTCCAGCAAAAGACCAAGTCATACACACAACAACGCAAATCCAAACTTGGAAACAATCAGACAGTTGCAACAAAGCAAATTAAGAAAGTAGCCACTTTCTTACCGACATGCATCAAAACCAAAGAGTTTTTGAGAAAGAGAGGAAGAAAAAGAAAGTTTCTCTCGCAATCACCATGTGTGACAAGCATTTCAGTGACTAAAAATTCAAGTACGTTGCAGGAAAATGTTTCTCCTTATAATGCTAAGGACCTTGAAACCTCTAAGTCACCTGTTAGCGTTGCTCTGCAAGATGTGAAAGACAACGAGACAGTGAAAAGTGAAAAGTTGCTTGTTGTTGACGACCATCCTTGCTTCCCAGACACGTCTTCAAAGAGCAGTTTGGATCGACCACAGACTCTGTTCCAGGCCCCTGTCCAAATGAACTTTGAATATAAAGGATTTGCAGCAGCAGTCACAACCCCGTCTGAATTTTACGTCATTCTTGAAGACCTGCTTTTGATTGTAGATACTATCTCTGCCATTCTTGAGAATCTTCCCGAAGTGCTGGCGCCATTACCAGAGGTTCATTTTGTTCCAGGTGCGAGCTGTTTGGTGAAATCAACGGAGAAGAAAAAATGGTGCAGGGCAAAGATCGTGCAGTGCGATTCCACATCGGTGCTCATGAACTTGGTTGACTATGGGCAGTATGTAGTTCTGTCTCAGCAGGATGTCGGCCAGCTAAAAAAACTTCCAGAGGAGCTCAGTAGATTACCTAAAGTCACCTACCATTGTTTACTGAGGGGAGTTAAGCCCAAAGGCCAGGACTGGTCTGATGAGGCCATCGTTTTCTTCCAGAACTGTATGTGTCATAGCAACCTTCAGATACGTTTCAGACAGCATGTTTTTGAGACACAGTGGGAGGTTGACATTGTCACTGGAAAGCGAAATCTCGCAAAAGAGTTAGTAGATGCTGATCATGCCATGTATATCGATAATATGCTTGGAATCAGGTTTCAGCAAGAGCTAGGACCCAATAGAGAGCCTAAACAAGACTTCACCAGCAGTGTGAATGTTTTATCCATGATAACTGAGCACACAAGCAAAGCCGAATGTTCTCAACCACTCTTTTCAAAGGAGTCCATGTTTGATCAAAAGTCATCTCAAGATTCTGTTGGGGAGCAAACTGCACACCCTTTGAACAGGAGTGAAGATTTTGGACCTGCGGAGCGGGCAACGCTTAGTACATCAGTTATCAAACAATGTGAGTGAGAATGATGATAAACCAGCTATGATCTATTGTATTCATTTAACTTTCTTTTCTGTCTTTATGATCTGCAGTACATAGTCTACCAGTCAAATGTTTGGACACGCTTACTCAATTCTTAAATAGGGGTTAAATACTGAAGAAAGGTACCTTTTAGATGGTTACAGTGTTTTCAACAATCTCTCTGGTTGAAATAATTTAACAGGATTATAGAACAGACGTTTTTTTCTGCAGATATAGTTTTCTTTATTGTTTAAGTTCTAATGTTGTATTTCAAATTGATTATTTTGTAAATATAAATATATGGCAGATATATCAAAATTTAAATAACTTTACTTTTCACGATAATCAATGGCCGAAAAAACGTAAAATAAAACCACGCAACACACCCCCAAAGAATATCGTCACCGTCTGTTATTGCGTTTTACGAACCGGTCACTTGGGTCCTAGCAACAGTTATCTTGGTCTTTGTGTTTTGTCGCATATATAATCTTCACATACAGTGTAAGGGGCGGTACCGGCGTTGGCAAGTAACTACCACACGAGTTCTGACTAAAGTCAGATTACTTTTTTCACAGTACATAGTCCCAAGTAATGCAGTAAGCTCGTTTAATTTACAGAGAATATACTGATGTTACTTTTTTTCCAATTTATTTATTGACAGCTCTCCTGCCCCTATATTGAGTGAATTCAGAAGTACTGTAGTTCTAAAATAAATATGAATATGCATTAATTCATGCCTCACCAAAAAAAAAAAAAAAAAAAACCCGCGATGCGTCAGTATTCCTCAAAATTAATAGAAATAATGCAACTCAGAATATGACACGAACCTGCGATTATTAAATGTTAAACAACACAAATATTGTGTTTTATGTATTTAATCCCATTCTATTAACTAATGTCTTTGCTTCTGACATTCGATGATCCAGTTCAACCGTACTAACAAGCAAAAATTACTCAAACATTTGTGTGTGTTGAAATTTCTTCTGCATTCTACTGTACGGACGTAAATTTACTTTCCCTTCAGCTTGAGGCTTATTCATTTCACTTTTGGTGTGAAAAGGCTTTTATATTTGCCAAAAATTGAACTTTCTTATTTTAAAAGCAAACAAGCAAGCCCTGTCCAGATTTAAAAAGTAGCGCAAAAGTAACGTAACACATTACTTTCCATAAAATGGAACTAAGTAACGTAATTAGTTACTTTTTTATGGAGTAACGCAATATTGTAATGCATTACTTTTAAAAGTAACTTTCCCCAACACTGCTCAAATACTGTAAATTGAGTTGTAGTGCTGCTGTTGTTAAAAGATGTTTAATTTAAAAGTTAGCTAGCTTACATGATTTTCAGACCAAAAAAAGTTATTTATTGCAACAGTTACTGAATCACAAAGTAATGATTCTGACTATGCAGTTGACGGAGTCAGTCAAGTTGACTGTGTTGACTATACTAAAAAAACAATTAGGTTGTATTTTTGCAGTGCTTTGTCATTAAAACAAAGCTTAGTAGGTGTCATTGCTACAGTGCTTTCTTCTGAGCAGTATTTAAAGTTTGGTGATAGTGTCACCTACAGGTCATAGATCATATTGGAAAAAAATATCTTGGGCCATATAGAGTAAAATGATTCAAGAAATAAATTCTTAATTTTTTTCTCTAAATATAAATATAAAATCAAGTGTGTCCACTTGACTTTTGACTGGTAGTGTTTAATAAATTTCTATGCATAGATCATTTCTGAATTTCACTGTTCAGCTAAGTAATAATTCACATAGACAAAGTCTTTACAGTATTCAGATATTTAAAAAATAGTCATTATATTCAACAGTGGTTGAAGTAACCAGGAATTATAGACCACATTTGAACTAATTAAAGATTTACCCGTTTCTGTTATATGCAACTACTTATTTTTTTAATTCAAGAAAATAACTTGTGGCTTAAGTTTTTTTTGTTTTTTATTTCTTAGGTGAGCTGATGTGAAACGGCCTATGCTTCGTAAGTATTAAAATTTAGATTCTTTTTTTTTGTTTTTTTTGTAATATCGAGTATGTAGATAAACATAATTTTCCAATTGGTTTATTTCAGAACAGAGAAGCTGGCGAGTTACACTCGATATTGCACTTAAAGAACAGTCCAGCTTTGGAATGGCTTGATTTAATTGTTTATTTTCATTTTTTTGATTCAGTAGTGATGTTCTATAAGTGTGTTTTGTAGAAATGGAGCATTTTGTTTTATGGAGTACAATTTGTATTGTTCAAACATTATAGATCTTAAAATCGTAAGATTTTAACCATGAAACTCTATATCATATTATTTTTGATGAAAAAATCTAGTTTTAGAACTAAAGACTGGATTTCCAGCTTTTTGGCAGGTCTTATTTATCTATAAATGGACATGTGACTGATGAAATATACAGTCGGTTTATTGATGGCTGTGTTGGCTATGCTGGCTTTAAGTTCTGAACAGCAAAACTTTATTTAGTAATTAAAAAGATTGACATTTGACCTCTGTTTGATTGTGTGATGTTTAACCAGTGTTGTTTTCTTTTTGTTGTTTTTTGTTTGTGAAAATGTTAGTATTTCTAGTTCTGTTGGAACACACAATAAAAAGATCATCTACAGATGTTGTGAAGTAGCTGTGGAAAAAGGTTGTTGTCAGAAGTGGGATTCGAACCCACGCCTCCAGCGGAGACTGCGACCTGAACGCAGCGCCTTAGACCGCTCAGCCATCCTGACTGTCACTACATGTTTAGTTCACACACCATTATAGCTATACAAGTATTATCGATCAGCACATGTTCTTGAGTGTTTTAATTACATCTCCACCATCACTGGCGTCATTCTTTATATTTGTCCTATGTGGAATACCGGCATTTTTAAGGCTACACTGGCCAATACTCATACGGCATTATTTTTTGTAACAAGCCCATTGCATACTAGTTGGCTGGCACATATCGACGAGGTTTTAAATGTTTCAAGATGATAACAAATAATCGTCCCACGAGGGGCGCCATGGTGGTGCTCCCTCCATGAGCAACACTACTCCTTGGTGCCAGGGTTGCTTAAAGAGGGGTCCTATGATGCTTTTTTTAAGATCATATTTTGTGTATTGAGGTACAGAATCTTTTGACCATTCGTTGATAGTCTAACAAAAAAAAACACATTCTTTTTCAAATACTGACATTATTGTAGGTCCTCTATGCCCCGCCAAACACGTAATTTTCAACAAAGCCCCCTCCTTTGACAAGCACAGTCTGCTCTGCTTGGCCAGCTGACCCCCCCATTGCATTGTGATTGGCCGAACACCGCAAGCATGTGTCGGAAATGTAACGCCCCTTACCTTTAATCGCGAGCTTCATCTTTCAAAATCAATGTAAAGACAGAGCCCGAAAGGGCAACAGAGTCTCGTGACAGACATTGATGAAGCTGGTATGTGTTTGCAGTGCACAAGCCACGGTTAACACAGCTGACTCTGCACGTGTGATGTGGACCCTGTCTCTCCTCCTCCGCCTCTCTCTCGAATTCACTCTCTCTCGTACTCACTCCTCCGCTCTCTCTGGCCTCAGGATCTCTCTCTCCCGTCTCTCTCTCGCGCTGCCTTCTCTCTCTCTCTCTCGCTCCGGCTCCCTCGTGGCACACACACACTCAAGGTGCGCAACACGTCCGATAGGGCATGTGCGAACGCAGAGCCAAGTCTAGCAAATACTTAAACGAATAACCAAACAGTCATCTGATTCAAGATCGCCAGAATTTCAGGCAAAGTCAGAATTACCTCCTCTCGCTAGGTTCATGAATACGGTTGTCATAAAATGCTTGGCTGTTCATGTTGAAGGGCTCGTCTTAAAGATTTCTAACTGCATTCTACTCCGGAGGCCAATAAAGTGCTTGTTGCTTTTCGCTGTATGACCCACAGCGTCCCCTGACATGACGGCTGCAATGGCACAACTAACTACAGTTACTGAAACCACGCCTTCTTTCTTTGCGTGAACATTTGGGCGGCATTACACAATTATTTCCACATAGTGAGGTAGATATGTGGGGGCGTGTTAGAACAAGCCGTTTTAGGGGGGCGTGGCAGAGTCTTAACTTTGATAAAGAATATCTCTTTGGTTTTGAGACTTTAGTCTTTGAAACTTCAGGATCTTATCTATGCACAATCTGCTTGTAACACTCCAAAGAGAAAGGAAAACTTGAAATCGCATCATATGACCCCTTTAAATTTAGCCTCTCTGTGTAGTCTGACTCTGACCAACAAGCAGTTAACCAAGTCTAATCAGTCTTATTTTTCGGATTCAATTTAGAATAATCTACTTTTCTATGTAACTGAATTAAAGTTATAACCAGTCTTCAAAAAAAAAAATTACAAACTTGTCAGACCTTGTAGCTGTAAGACGTTTCTGGATGTTTGTCTTATTGAAGAGAGACATTTATATAATCGCTGTAATTTATACGTTTTAAAGATAGTTGTCGCAGGAATTACAAACCCCTGTGATTGGTCCATCCTAGTCATCAGCGAGAGGAGAGCTGAGATACTTAATAAATATATAAATAAATTAAATTTAAAAACTGATCTCTGAAATTTGCTTCTAATTTTAAATCGTTACATTGAGAGCGAATAAGCTTTTGGTCTAATATTTCCCAGTTGTACAAATTAACAAAGTTAAAACAACGAGCCTATCATACCCTTAGATGTAAATTGTCGTGTATAGATTAGATAATTAAACAGACCGTGTAAACAACATTTTTATTGAAGATTACTAATAATAATTATGATTAGATATCACAAATCTTTTCTATCAGTCGCAATAGGATATCCTTTAAGATTACTCTAAAGGTAGATAAAAAAAAATTTATCAACTCAAAAACTATGTATTTATTTTTTTGGTGGGGGGGGGGGGGTGGGGCTAGTAGCCTTATCACAACAAAATACGACGTCTGATTAGTCTTATGATGATCATGATCAGGGGTTTATTTTTCGATAATGGCCCTGAAAAAAAAAACCTTTTTAACGCTATTTGAGCATAAGAAACAACATTTATGGGGCAGTTCATTTCAGATTTTGTTGCTGATTTGAAATATGTCATTTTTTTGTGAGTTCATAGGGCAGTTTTTTGAGATTTCAGGATTCCCCCATTCAG
>JADLZN010005369.1:0-11459 GCA_018155175.1 Sinocyclocheilus anophthalmus
AGTATGTATGTGGAAAATAATGTGTTTTTGGAACTTTAAACTCCCAAACACATGTCATTACACCAAATACACAAAATAATAATTTTTAGCAACATCATATGACCCCTTTAATGCATTCAGTGGACAGGGCCACTTACTTTACACATTGGAGTGGGGGAGGGCGGGGGGGGGGGCAATCAAAAAGAGCGCACGAGCCGGAAGCGTCCCAAAAAAGATGAAAAAGTTTATTTATATAGTGCTTTTCACAATGACTTAGCATGTTCGAAATACTGCTCCACACCTTATACAATACATTATCCGCCTAGACAGTATAAAATAGTGCCTACTCCTGGATCACCGACATACTGATATTTTTCAAGTATTTCCAACTCAAATTCCTTTAGCTTGCTATTTTATCAAAGGTTGATGTCTGAAATGGCAGTCCTCTATCACTCATTCATTATTACTAATATAAGGCCACTGAATGATTGATTGAAAACTAACGGTGACGCAAATACGTATACATTGTTTATAATACACATTGTGTTGGGGTGGCGATAGTGGATTGAAATGAGTGCACTCCATAATGTCCACATACCATCACCGTTTCGACATCCCATATACCAATATATATAGGGGCACTTAATTAGGGATGCATCGATCCGATACTTAGTATCGGTATCGGCTACGATACTGGCATTTTCTGCCGGATCGGATATCGGTCAGACTAGACCGATCCAAATCCGATATAGTACGTATACTATTCTGTGTTATTGTTAAGCCCCACGAAAGCACAAAAACATTATAAAGCACCATAAAGTCAAAGTCCAAGTGTTCTGAGATTCTGAACGGCCGTTCCAATGCTTAGTTTAATGTGAGGTACAGATGAATATTTACGTTGTTAAATTCAAGTTCACTTAAACTCTTCTCTCCGCTGCGGCTGTTTGTCATCCTCTATTCAGCATTCAAACTGCGTGTCACGTTCGGTTACTACAGTCAAAAAGATGAAACTCTCTCCAAGAGCGCACAGTAACTGAAGATTTAAGAACTGTTTAAAGGGGTCATATGTTGTTGCTAAAAAGAACATTATTTGGTTTATTTGGTGTAATGAAATGTGTTTAATGCGGTTTAAGGTTAAAAAAAGCGATAATTTCGGCACATACTGTACATTGTTTCTCTCTATGTTTCCCTCACTCTTTCTGAAATGCGTTCTATTTAGGTCACGGCTCATCACGTTCTGAAAATTACGGTATTATAATGACCTTTATACCTGTCCTTTTTAGGCGTTTTGCATCTCCGCATAGATAAACATAAACACCCATGTCTGCATATTGTGCATCGGCAGAAATGACCCAAGCAACAATCTGCTGACTCTAACCTGCTCTATAAACAACTCGCGTTGTGAATGTCATGGCTAATTCTTTAAATTGAACGGGTACTTACAGGTCTGTGACAGAACAGCCGTCTTTTATGTCTAGCTCTAGTCCAGGATCGATGAAACAGTCCTCCATAAAATGTGAGGCACACATCTGAATATTTGGGTTGAACTGTTTTTGAACAGTGTTGTAAATACAACTTAAGCACTTATTTCTAGTTGTGTCCTCTTTTGGAAAGGCCAAACAAAGTAGTTTCGCTATCACAACGAAACACACAGCGCCTTCACAACATGACAGCAGCGGCAACACTACTACAGCGAGAATAAAATTACGTCCTTTCTTTCTTGGGCATGAACGTTTGGGTGCGTTATGGCAAATCTTCTCACATATGTGATGTAGACATGTTTGGGCGGTTAGAACGAGCGCCGTTAGGTAGGCGTGGCTGACTCTTGAACTTTTATAAGAAATCTCTTTGTATTTGAGGACTTTAGGTCTTTGCAAAAAAAAACTTTACATGATCTCTTTAATGCAACCAAGAGCTTGTAACACTCCAAAGAGAAAGTAACAATTTAAATCGCATCATATGACCACTTTAAAGAAAGGCTCAAACGATTGCATCAGATTTTAAATAAACTACTCATCAATATCTCTTTATATCTCTTTCCTTTGTGCTTTGAACTTTTCTATGCGGAGCGCTGCACTGTGACTCGACTGTGACTGACGTGTTGCTTCAAGCGCATCATTCTGAGCAAGAGATGCGCATAATTTTTTATAGGGGCAGTCGTGTTTCTGTCCCATATGATAGGACAGAAAAAGAAAGTGCTAGTGTCTTATTAATGTATAGCCAGTAATGGAGGCTAGAGGTCGAACATATTATGATAGTCCTATTCTATGTTGCTGCCGTCTAATTACATGTGCTAGGGCCTAATATACCTTTAAAAAGACTGTCATTTTAATTTTTTATATTATAGCATTTATATATTAAATAAATGTATTTGTGTTCGTTTAATGTCTTTTACATCAATACATAGTCAATTTGTATAGCATTTCAGGCGCAGTTATTTAGTCCTACACATTATCTGGGCATTCTATTTGTTGCTAATTTATTTCCCTAAATGTTAGATTTATAAATTGTGCACTGGTGTCATGATTTTCATAGATAACGTTTGCTGAATTTTCCACTAACCTAGTTTATATTAGTATTTTTTATCATAGATTATGATTGATTATTTTTTCCATTTTTTTTTTATAATGAAGTTGTCTATATTTAGTAAATTGTGTTTAACACACAAAAGAATGACGATCAGAAGTATAAAATTCTACATTGATAAAAAAAAAAAAAACTGAGCTGGTATTGGATCAGATTGGTATCGACAGATACTCAGAATTTTCGGGATCGGTTCTGAAAAAAATGGTATCGTTGCATCCCTAATCATAATACAGGGTATGGGGGGCAATTTTGAGGAACATACGCAGCCTGTCTTGCATGATTCAGGGGTTATTATAGTTTTGAATTTTTAATATTGCATTTATTTTTAATGATCGTTTTCACAATTTCAAAGGGGGGGGGGCCATAAAATTCTTTTCAGGTTTAGTTTTCTTAGTTTGCTAATTCATATTTTTGTTAAATTTTAGTAGTTTTTATTTTGTAACGCATTTTTATATACTCAGTGTATGTGGCCCGAATATAAGACGACCCTGATTATAAGACGGTCGTACCTTTTGGAAAAAGGCTTTTTAAAAAATAAATCTTGTTTTTTCTCAGTAAAACATTTTGTATTCAATTATTTTCATAGTTTCATAGTTTTTTCTTATTTTAATTTTTGTTTTGAAAGTATGTTAAAAACTGGTAAAATGTACCAACAATTACATTTAAATAATATACACTTTTTGATATACCATTATAAAAAAACAAAAAAAAAAACAGGTAGCCCATCTGAAATAAGACATTTAGGCTATCCATCTAATAGCAACCTACCAAAATCTTATTAACAGTAGACGTTAAATCTTACTGTAGTCTTCAAATCTGGGTACTGTCTTCCGTTTTAAAATCACAAAGGGAGTTTGGTCCCATCAGGCTAACGTGACAGTCACGACTCTTTTTACATGTCACGACTTCTTTTTCTTTTGTTTTTATTCGTAAAATCGGGCAATCTTTAGCACACGCATTTAGCATACTAATTTCATGGTCACACATAGCTTTCGTTTTATGCGTATTTAGCGCCACCTATTGTTGTGGGTGTATTATTGACATGTCAATGTCTAGACCCTGAATATAAGACGACTGTTTTTTTTTTCAGATGTATTTCCAAGAAAAAACCATTGTCTTATATTCGGGGGGACAATTACGGTAGTATTCAGTTTCAGTTTAATTAAAGTTCAGGCAGAATTAACAGATCACATTCCAGAGCCCAGTCATTAAAAGATGTAGGCATAATTTAACTCTTAGTTCGGCAAAGAGATAGCGACACAACCCACCCGCCACCCCATACACAAAAATTACACATGCTGAGAATTGAATTAGATAGAAGTATACAATACCACACGCAAAGAAAGCAGGCAAGGCCTTTTTTACTAAATTAATCTACCCAAGTCTCCGCTTAAACAGTCATATCCAATGATGTGTGTTGTAGGATATTAGTATGAAATAAAATGTAGGCCTGGATTTGGTATTGTCTTTTCTTATTATCAACCAATAATCATGATAGTGTAACTGTGGGGTCTTGCTAAACTTGTTTTCCCCGTGAAGCAGTGCGCATCGTTCATCATCATCTGGGACTAATGAAATTCAATAATAAAGGCAATTGCATTTAACAGTAAAGGCTTTGAATGTTCTTTTCATTTATGAAGAATTATAAGCATGTGTATGATGTGATTTAGCCAGTGCACATTTGTTCAAGTGCCTGGCAGAGTGATCACAAGATGCTTGGCTAAAGTTTTGTGTTGTTTTCAGAAAGGATGCGCGTTCTCATCTTTTTTTCTGTTAATTATCACGTTGCGCTGTGTGTCTGTTTTTCTTCAAAGCACCAACTTAAAATGTCTATTTTGGTTTGATTGCTTGTGTTACATGATAAGATAAATAATCTTGCTTACCTGATGTAATGGATTTAATGCGAGTGCGGTTCGGGTCGCGACTCACGGTCTTTAATGTCAAACGGTTCTGGTCTGGTACAGAATTAAAATCTAGTGGCTGCTGTGCATATAATGGTCGGGGTGTCTGTTAAGTACTGCTGTGCTAGGTGCGTTTACCAATACAGGCCCGCCTATGCATGTTTTAAAGTCTCTATCCGTCAGATAACCCCATGTGGCGAGATGCGCCATTTAGCAGGTATGGCTATTTCCGGCTAACCCTCCACACAAAGCTCGTATTTTTCCGCAAGGGGGGTGAGAACCATAATTATACGAAAAGCATTATTTATTTTGATAACATATTATTTTATTCAGTTAGTTTTTTGCAATAACGGTTGTTATTTTAGTTTCAGTTTTAGGTTTCTTTTTTCTGCAACTTATTTTGAGCACGTTTTAGTTTTATTTCAGTTTACGAAATAGTTTTTCATCAATCGTTTTCGTCTTTGTTTTAGTTTTCGTTTACGAAAATAACCTTGTCATGATTACTATAAACTTTAATGCAAGCATGTTGGGGCAGGTTGTATCTAAACACAGCAGGACAATTGCCCTCCAGGAACAGGATTGAACACTCCAATACAGCTAAACAAGCACACAGGACAGTAAAGTTTTAGAAATTGCTGGTAGTCTTCACCATTTACCTCAAAAGGTGAAGTCTCAAGAGCCCGATGAACCAGTGAAGCAGTAGAATAGATGATGGCCTTTGTGATGAAGGGGGATTGTATGGGCCTTGGATCAAACAGGTTGGGGTGATTACACACTTTCCGCAGCTGCATCAGGATGTTGATCACAGACATGAAAT
Organism: Sinocyclocheilus anophthalmus; assembly: GCA_018155175.1. Classification (NCBI taxonomy): domain Eukaryota; kingdom Metazoa; phylum Chordata; class Actinopteri; order Cypriniformes; family Cyprinidae; genus Sinocyclocheilus; species Sinocyclocheilus anophthalmus. Next base: position 5,284 of record JADLZN010005369.1, read on the forward strand.
GGCCGCTGGTTAAAGTCTCTCGAGTCCTGGGAGAACATGGTACGGGGCACAAAAAACACGGAACAATAAGAAAAAGAAAAAAAAAAATCTACCCTAACACCTGAAGTACGGAAAAAATTATCCAATCAATTATCATCCAAGGCCTGAGTTTGGACGTTATTATAAACAAAGGAAAAATGCCTTTTCTGATTCCTCAACCCCACCCTTGTCTGTTTGCCCTGGTTACTCACGAGGCCTGGGCCATGAAGTCATCATAGAGAAAACGCTGTCTTTTGGAGAGTCGACAGCGCACAACATGCTCATATTTTTTTGGCATTTGTTTCTCCACATCGGCTTTGATTCTTCGCAGCAAAAAGGGTCTTAGCACCTAGAGAGAGAGAGATGTAGGAAACTTATGTGAAGCCAAAAGCCTAAATGCTTCCTTTTAATGATCATTCATGAACTCCAAGGGCAAAAATTCATAGAGAGAAACATGGTAACTATGTTTTTGCTATTCTTCAGTAATGCAATAATTTAGCATAAAAATTAGTGCTGGGCAATGCTAATCGCATTCAAAATTATAGTTTTTTTGTTTACATAATATATGTGTGTGTAGTGTGTTTATTTATGTATATATAAATACACACACTTATAGTATATATTTTGAAAATATTTATATTCATATAATTTATATGTATAAATATATTTAATATATAAAAAACACAAAGACTTTTATTTTGATGTCCGATAGATCGTTGGCCAGCACTAATAAATATTCATAACTGGTACTACACTTGTGAAGTCGCTTGATCCAAGGCCCAATCGTACTGTTACTCCCTGTCTCCCGTCTTCCGTATGCATTCCAGTTAGGACGGGTTTGAGAAGCACACTCCCTTGAACTCACGATGGGTATGGATAAATCGTTCGGTCATGAGGAAGTGCATAAATACCACACGCTCCAATGTGAAAAAGAAGAGACCACAGCTCATTAGACTGTCATGAGAGGGTACCTGTGAGCTAATAATCGCCTCTGGCTGCATTTCAGGACAGAGAATGAGAGAAAGTAGAATAGAATATCCACAACAAAAAAAACACCTCACTTAGCATCTCTTAATATAAATGGGCTTTTTCCACATAAAAACTATCATGAAACTGTCTAAGTGTCAGATGCGGGAAGCTAATAAATGATTCCAGGACCTTCAAAGAATTAATGTACATACAAGTATCTGTTGAGAAAATAAAAAATTGAGGGGGTGCAGAGCTGTGCCAGCGCTGGGACATGGACTTGTAAGGATTGATGTTCTGGGCTTCGATCCAAATAGTGTACCTCCCCAGATCTGTCCAAGGCTGAAAAGCCTTATGACTTGGCTAGTACTTAGTCTTATGACGAGGTGATGGCAGACATTTCAACGCAGTTGGGTTTGGTCCAGCCCTTAAGCAAAAATCAAAAGGAAGAAAACAATGCATTAAAAGTCATACAGATATTAAAGGGCAACAATAAACACAATTGTTTTACAAGAATTTGTGAAGTGTTTATAAAAATATCTTGATGTTAATTAAAAATATATTATTGTATTTATTACTTGTCTCTTGAGTTTGCGCTCCTTCTGGCTACCATAGTAGGTGAGGATTTTGAATCCAGGGCACCAACGTTTCAACTCCATCTCCCAGTTGAGCATTACACTGGTGGGCACAATAATCAGATGTGGACCCCAGTTACCTGTAAAAGTTCCAAATCCAAATAAAATGCGAGAAAATGTACTCACGAGTAATGAATCTGATCTTCTTCGAAAACTGACTCATCACTAATGGAAAGCAGTACTTATGTGGACTTATTACCCTTTACACATGCTAGATGAGCTAACAAAGCAATGGTCTGGATGGTTTTGCCAAGCCCCATTTCATCTGCAAGTATGCCATTGAGTTTCTTCTCATTCATGGTGACCAACCAGTCCAGTCCAATGTGCTGGTACTCACGCAAGGTACCATGAAGCAGGAATGGAATTGGTGTTTTGACCTTGTGTTAAAAAGAAACCACACAAATGCAGTTAATGATAAACAGAAACAGTGTTCTTCAGCCAGTGTTTCTGTGTTGCTACCTTTGTTGTTGCCAGTGTATATCCCTTAGGTTGAAGGCTCTCGGCAGTAGCAGCAATGTGGCTGATTTCTTTCTTAGGTCGGGGAGATGTTGGTACAGTAGGACTATGGTCTCCTTCTCTCAGCAGAACCTCCATTCCCTCTCCTCCATCATCCTCATTATCACTCTCCTGCACATCCTCATCTACTTTGTCACTGTCTACAGCCACTTGGGAATCTGAATATTGAGTAGATCACAGATGATGTGTGATATTTGGTCACTTCATACAACAGTTCATATGTTTTAGTGACTCTATCATCATAAACTTCAGCTCACCTGAGGAGGAACTACTATTATCAGCACTATCCTCTCCCTCCGTCTCTTCCTCCGCTTCCTCCTCAGTTCCCTCTGATTCTTCTGAGGAGTCCGGTGACACTGAGGCTGAGGGCTCCTCAAAATCAGAGGCATACGCTCCTCTGTACTTCTCTAAGAGCTCTTCCATGCTCATCTCCCCTGTGAAACAAATAAACCACAAGTGACAATATAACCTCAGGAAATGACTGTGCAAGTCATAATTAAAATATCTTCATTATACAGTTCAAAAGTTTGGGGTAACTTTTTAAAAAAATATATATTAATACTTTTATACAATTGATAACAGTAAAGGCATTTATAATGTTTTAAAATATTGTATTTTCAAAAAAATGCTTTTAAAATTTCTATTCATCAATAATAAGTTTTACAGACCCCAATCCTTTATAACATAGGTGTGTTTATAATATTAGATATACACATCACACACACACACACACACACACCACCACACATGACATACATATGATAGTTTGGTTCCAAAAACGCTATAAACGCCATTTTTGAAAAAATTGAGTTTTCGCCCAAATCAGTATTGTATCTGGTCGGTATTGAAAAGTCCATTTTTAATTTTACGCAAAGTGTGATATCCGCCGTGAAATTCTGTCATGTTTTCTCCCTTTCTTTCCAAACCGGCGACAAACGCCAGTCTCCCTTCTCTGCAGAATGCAATATATCCGCTCAACCAATCACAGCGCACCATCCCACCTAGACAAGTATGGCCCTTTGAAGTCCACCCGTCATCCTAGTTTTCCTCATCTATTTTGTACTTAGTGATCAACAAACAAACTTAGGGCTGCACAATAAATCACATGTGATATTTAATGCGCATCATGTTAGTAAAGCCGGTTCTGTAATCAGCAGTAAATCTCCATCACATGCTTTCAGATGATCGGCATTAGACACAGCGCTGTTGAGATTGAGGATAGAAAACCATTTCAGGAAAACTGACGTTTGTTTTGACACAAATACATCACAAACACTTGACTCTTCAGTTAATCCAAAAAAAAAAAAAAAAGAGAACCCTGACAAATTCATTGCAGACATGCAGTTCTTCGGAATGGTTTCAGTAACAAAATTCAGTATTAGACGAAACGTTGGTGCAGAAGTTTTTCAGAAAATTACGAGTAATAGTTTAACGTTTTGTAATTACTGCATGACAAATGTAATGCTTCAACACTACTGACAATTTTATTTTACTTTATTTCATATGAACTATACCAAATAATGTCACAATGTAGGGATGCACGATATATCGGCCACCATATCGGTATCGGCCGATAAATGCTAATTTTTTCTGTTATCGGTATCGGCCTGATAAGAAAATTTGGCCGATATCTTAAAGCCGATAAATAATGCATTATTTCCTTCAGAGACACTTCAGATGCGCGCTGTTCGTTTGCAGCCTTTTGTGCAATTGTACGTTGTAATATTGTGTTTATTTGATGTATATCTGATTTATCTCATATGCGTTTGGTTAAGTTAAAAGAGCGCTTCAGTTTACCGGTGATCGTCTTTAGCTCAGCGCACGCAGCTCAAACAGCAGTGCACAACATTAATAACTATGATTGGGAATGTTGTGTATATAACATTCTAATGAGAACATTATTATAATAAAACGTTGTGAATTCTTTGGGTTTAGTTGCTGTGTTTCAGCGCGTTGATATGGGAAGAGCGCATCCACAACAGGATCACACATTCTGACTATAGCACGCAATAACTGCGTCATTTTGTACATATATAAGTTGTAATATTATGTTTATGTTGTATTAATATTAATCTCAGGATGCATTTCCTTGAGTTAAATAAGCTGCCAGCAAAAGTTTCAGTTTACCGTGTTCATTCAGCTCTTCAGCTTCAGCACGCGCAGCTCAACGGCTGCTATTTAAAACAGTGGTATTAATTTGTTACTTTTTCAAAATCATTGATACATTATTAATAACAACAACCACTTGTATTTTTCTCTTATTATTTTCATCAACAATATGGTTTAGTAATTAAAATCATTTAATTATTGTCCGTGCAGAGGCTATTCTGTTTTATTGATCTGTGGCGCATTCATTTTGATTCTTTACACGTGTAATGATGTCCAGTGACTTGTTTGCATTATTTATGCATTATTTTATTTATTTGTAAGACTTTATGACTAAATTTGGTAATGGGAGAGTAAAAATATTTTTAAAACGTACACCGTTCAAACTAGGCTGCTTATGTTGAAGTGTTTTGGATGTGGCGTTTAATGATTAGACCTTTTTTGTAATCAGGCTCTCAAAAATGACTTAAAAATTTGGATTTAGATTTATCGGCCAACATATCGGTTATCGGCTTTCAAAAATAAAGAATAATCGTTATCAGTATCGGCCAAAATTTTCATATCGGTGCATCCCTATACAAGGTACAAAAACTCAAATCTGGTATTTTTATGGGGTAATTGCGTATTTTAGATGTATTTTTATATTTCCTTTGCACAAACGTTTTAAACGAATATTTTGTTAAAATAGAGAAAACAAAAACAGGTTGGTCCTGTGCATGTACATATGCACAATATAAAGTGTGCTTTGTCTTTGCGCTAACAGAAACTCAATTTTTCACGTTAACATTATTGATATTAACACAAAATTATGATGAACTTACGATCTAAACAACAGATCCTCATCAGAGAGCTCATGTTTTTATCCTTACTGTAACAAACATGAGCGTCCTCTAGCCTAGAAAGTAACAGACCCCTTCTTTCTTATTTCAGAAAAACATTATTGTGATTTAAGATGAAAGCTGAGAAGTTTCTTTGCTTGACACTGTTGCTAGAACCTTCCAGCGCAAATAGTTTGCAAAAAACAATTGCAAACCACTGGTGTTGATTTTCATGATGACCTGTAAAAGCAGTGTGTCAGTCTATCTCTAATGCACACATGTGTGTGACCCTGCAGCACAAAAGCAGTGTTAAGTCGCTGGGGTATATTTGTAGCAATAGCCAACAATACACTGTATGGGTCAAAATTATCGAATTTTTCTTTTATGCCAAAAATCATTAGAATATTAAGTAAAGATCATGTTCCATGAAGATATTTTGTAAATGTCCTACTGTAAATATCTCAACTTAATTTGTGATTAGTAATATGCATTGCTAAGAACTTCATTTGGACAACTTTAAAGATGATTTTCTCAGTATTTAGATTTTTTTGCACCCTCAGATTCCAGATTTTCAGTAATAGTTGCATCTCGGCCAAATATTACAATATCCTAACAAACCACACATCAATGGAAGATTATTTATTCAGCTTCAGATGTATAAATCTCAATTTAAAAAACTGACCCTTATGACTGGTTTTGTGGTCCAGGGTCACATTTACGAGCATCTCAACAGTTAATAACACCAACACTTACCAGTAACTTTGGCAAACTCCTCCACGATCTGCTCCTTAGTTTTGCTCTTGGGGATGGAACCCACAAACAGACGATTGTTGGCAACAGAGATGCACACACCAAGGTGCTTCCCAGGGCGAATTTCATTGTTGTTACACTGCAGGAAAGACTACAATCAGAATCCAAAAGGCCACAGGTGGATAGAAACAAGCAGACAATCACTTACGAGCTTGACGGCTTGCAGAGCAGCCTCTTTAGTGCAGAAGGTGATGAAGGCGTATCCTCGGTTCAGCCCGCTGAGCGGATCCATCATCAGACGCAGATCCCATATGGGTCCGGCTTTCTCGAACAGAGGGACGAGCTCATCTTCAAAGAGATCTCTCGG